>CATIWF010014095.1:0-115408 GCA_949630135.1 Balakata baccata | reverse complement strand
AACTATCATCTTCAGGACAAGAGTAACATCAGTGAAGATGATTTTTTAAATAGTTCTGATTTAAGAGTTGACTTGTTCCATGATGATGTTTCTCATAATTTGGGTGAGATAATTCCATCTCAAAATAACACTAACAAAGTGACAGAAATAGATGGAAAGCGATATAAAGGTCTTGTTTATTTAAAGGAATATCTAGCACAATTCCACTTGAACACCAAGAGTCTAATCGAAGGTTGAATCTTGAAGTTCACATTGGTTCTTCTGAAGTGCCGGAAAATGTTCCTTCAGGTAATTCTGAGTCCAATTCTTCCTATCAAACTGATGATCTCCCCATTGCTCTTAGGAAAGGTGTAAGATCTTGCACAAAGCATCCTTTGTCCAATTTTGTGTCATATAAAAATATTTCTCCTTCTTATCATACATTTATTTCCCAGATATCTAGTCTTTCTATTCCTAACAATGTTCATGAAGCTCTAAAGGTTCCCGAGTGGAGGAAAGCTATTTTTGAGGAGATGAGAGCCTTGGAGAAGAATGCTACTTGGGAGGAAGTCAATTTACCAAATGGAAAAGCTGTGGTTGGATGCAAATGGGTGTTTACCCTAAAGTATAATGCAGACGGATCCTTGGAAAGATACAAAGCACGATTAGTAGCTAAAGGCTATACTCCTACTTATGGAGTAGACTATTCAGACACTTTTTCTCCGGTAACCAAGTTGAATGCAGTTCGGGTCCTTTTATCTATTGCAGCAAATCTTGACTGGTCATTGATTCAACTTGATGTAAAAAATGCTTTTTTAAATGGGGACTTGGAAGAAGAGGTTTACATGGAACCTCCACCTAGTTTTAATGAAGGATTTGGAGGTAAGGTGTGCCGACTAAAAAAGTCCTTATATGGACTCAAACAATCTCCTAGAGCCTGGTTCAAAAGATTCACAAAGTTTATTAAAGGACAAGGATACAGTCAAGGTCAATCTAATCATACTCTATTCACAAAAAGATCTACTGAAAACAAGATCTTCGTTTTAATTGTGTATGTTGATGACATAATTTTGACTGGAGATGATTTAGAGGAACTAAAAAGACTGAAGCAACGCCTAGCAATGGAGTTTGAAATCAAGGACTTGGGCCAGCTAAGATATTTTCTTAGGATGGAAGTGGCAAGATCAAAGAAGGGCATTGTAGTTTCACAAAAAAAATATATACTCGATCTCTTAAATGAGACTGGAATGAGTGGGTGCAAGCCTTCAAATACTCCATTAGAAGTCAATGTCAATTTTGGTGAAATTAAAGATGGAATCCCAGTAGACAAAGGAAGATATCAAAGATTGGTTGGTAAATTGATTTATCTATCTCACACCCGTCCTGACATTGCTTTTACAGTAAGTATGGTAAGCCAATATATGCATTCACCGTATGAAGAATACCTAGAACCTGTATATAGGATTCTTCGATATCTTAAAGGTACACCAGGAAAAGGTCTCTTCTTCATGAAAAATGAGAAGAGAGGAATTGAAGTGGTATACTGATGCAAACTGGGCTGGTTCCAAAACTGATTGGAGGTCAACTTCAAGATATTGTACTTTTCTGTGGGGTAATCTAGTAGTAAAAAGCAGACTGTAGTTGCAAGAAGTAGTGTTGAAGCTGAGTTCAGATCAATGGCACAAGGAGTATGTGAAGTTTTATGGCTAAAGAGAGTTCTAAGAGAGCTTGATAGACCAGTTAACTTGCCTATGAAATTGTTTTGTGACAATAAAGCAGCTATCAATATTGCTCCCAATCCAGTCCTTCATGACAGAACGAAGCATGTTGAAATTGATAAACACTTTATAAAAGAAAAACTAGAAGAAGGGACAATTTGCATTCCTTTTGTTCCCACCGCACAATAAGTTGCAGATATTCTAACCAAAGGTTTACTAAGACAACCATTTTAAGTTCAAGTTGGGCATGATCGATATCTTTGCACCAACTTGAGGGAGAGTGTTGGTAAATTAGGAAAGATATGATTTTAAGAATAAAATATGTAATCAAGGATAAATTTGTTATTTCCTTGATTATTGGGATTTCATATTTGATTATTTCATTTATTGTTGATTATTTGATTATTTCCTTTATTATAGGGATTCTAGAGTCTTTCTTCCTCTCTAAATATGTAATCTATTTTTCTGTCAAAATAAGAAAAAAAAAAAAAAGAGATTCAGATTTTTCTTCTTCTTCTTCCTATTATTTTTTTCTACAATTAGTGTGAGGTCTAGTGTGATCAAACATATCACTAAGCCACTGCACAATAAGTTATGAATGTACCTCAAAAATCATAAGTGTTTTTATTGAGCAAAGACCCTTGAGGACCGTCCAAAGCTTAGCCTCTATTGTCTTACAAAATCTTATATCCATAGTGAATCTATAAAGCCAAGCACCATTCCAGTCATGAAGCAACCCTCCACCTTCAGCAATGCCAAAGTTTCTTTTCGAGCACTTAACATTATTAACTTTGATCCAAGACCGGCAAGAAGGAGTCTAGCCAAGCAACTGAGTCTTACAGACTATAGGATTCATAATGGCATCCAAATTGGCCCTAGCATTCTCATTATGAATCATAAAATGCCTAAGAGAGTTCAATTTATAAGAAATATGGACATCATGATTCCCAAAACCACAGTCATTCCACCAACAACATAACCACCACAAAGTAATGTCTTTTAACTCTTGCAATGGTTGTATCTCTCAAGTTAACCACTAACCAATTTATCAAACTTAAATTACATTGCTGCTGCCAAACAGTAAAAGGGATATAATTCTCCCACACAGCTTTATCCTTGCAACAATCTTGCAAAATGTGTAAAGTTGATTCAATATGAGTGTCATGCCAACAATGATTTTCATTGCTCATTATGAGCCACCAGCCATAAGAAAACTCTCATATATTAAGAGCAACAAATCTTCCAAATGAGTTTCCGAACTAAGTTTCGATAGAGCTTCATGAGCAAAGCTAACGGTAAAATACCTGAGGGGGAAAACTTCCAAATGTCTTTGTCTCTAGCATTCATAACCTCATTATTGAGAAAAGCTGAAAAATTTTATCGTACAACCATGGGAATGTAGCAGTGGAGATTGTCCCAATCCTAACCCATACCAATCTAATACTTACAAACTAGTTTACCACGATTAGATAAAAGAATGGGAAGTAAGTTGTAATCTAGAATTGGGCCATTAATAAGCTCGTGATCAATCAAAACTAAAGTGGTTCACCCTTTAACAACATTCCTTTACTTGCCCCAGCAAGTAAAATAATACCTAAATAGATGCCCTTCTAAGTTGATGACTCATTCTTTAAATTAGATCCCCTTACAATATTTTTCCACCTCTCAAATATTTTTTGCTCATAAAGGTCCATTGTTGGGTTTTGAAGATGTATCACATACAAAATAACACAATGGAAATTAAAATTTCTTAAAACCCGAATCATAGGATTCTACTTGTGCCATTAAAACTAATTGATAAAATACATAGTTAGAAATTATAACTTTAATTTCTTGAACCAATTCTTCAAATTTCCTTCTTGTTGGGTTGTCTCAAACCACAACAATCCAATCTAGGATCGTCTCTAATGTTGGGCCATGTGGAAAGGAAGAATGAAATCTCAAAGGCTATGCCTTGCAACACTTTCTAAGTGCTAGTAAAGAATAGTGTTCTTGAGAGAAAAATAAGAAAATTATCAAATAAAATTCAATGGAGATTATCAGTGTTTTCTAATGTAAAAGCACTATTTATAGGTGTTTCGAAACACCTTAGGGTTAACAAAATTACCAAAAATGGGTTAGAGGCCAATTTGGCAATTTTGTTTACCAAATTTGGCCAATTTGCTGTGCTGGGGGCTGCTACTGCGGGCCTGCGATCCCCCCATGCAATTTTTTTTTATTTTTTCTCGTGATCACATCACGATCTAACCCTAAATAATTCTCTCATAATTTTGGATCTTATCCAAGACCATTTTACTCATTCTTCACACTTCCAATGTGTGTGACCCATTAGGTTCCTAGTTATGTTGGCCACCTAAATTAATAATTAATTCAAGCAAGTTATGAGCGGTATCTAGTAATACATCATGACTCCCAATTGACCAAAAAGTCAGTGGTTTGACTATGAACCTTTCCACAAATAATAATTCATGCAATTCATCCTTTCACCATTTTATACCCTACTCGGTTCAGAGCATGGACAATGTGTCAACACCTGCTAGACTGAATATGTCACACCTAGCCCAAGTGATGTTAGATCTTGTCCTTGAGACTCATTACTATATTAGACATATCACTAAAGACCATCTTCATGACATTTCCACTCTGGCCAAAGATTCTCGAGTAATGATCCCGATAAGAGGCCATGGGTATACACTCCCTCTATTAGGAGTGGTGAATCCTTTATTGGCTACCCAATTACCTTCAAATACCTCAAGTTGTACCCAATCTTCACCCTATGAGCAACCTCTATGTGGTAATAAGGAATGGAGTCAAAGCACATAATTAGTATCCAATATATCCTTAAGCACCTCAAGTCTAAGGATGCTTGCACCATTGCTATGATGAGACTATCATTGATATTTGAATAGATAATCCATATGATTATCTCATAGTAAGTCATCCAATGTACCTGACTACTCTTAGCAAGCATCCACATATTAACTCTAAACACCTCATGCTCACAATTTATGAGATATACTGCTTGATCCAATCAAGGAGTATAACATGTGCTAGTCTATCCAGATCAACAATGTCATGTCTTGTTGATCCTATGACTAGGGATAATTTAGATACTAACATAATTACACATGATAAGAATCTCATTATCATGATCCCATCATGATTTCCTTCATGTTGTGTTTCATATCATGGACTTTCATTACAATGTCATGTCTTATTAATCCTATGACTAGGGATAATTTAGACACTAACATAATTATACATGATAAGAATCTCATTATCATGATCCCATCATGATTTCCTTCATGCTATATTTCATATCATGGACTTTCATTAATTAGTTTAAAATCTATATCAATTCATATGTAAATGAATACTAATATAATGAAAGAATGTCATTATGAAAGTGTACACTAAGTGCCTGAGGCGATTGCCTTTTAGGCACATCTTTAATGTCCATAAGCAATCAGGATCATTCTCCATTTTCCCTCGCAAGAAATGCCTTGTTGATAAGTTTGATATTTCGAATACCCAAACCACAATCAAGCTTAGGCTAATGGTGTTCCAATTGACCAAACGAACTTTTTGAGCACCCCCTTCATGGCCCTAGATGAAATTTCTATAAAGCTTTTCTATGGAGTCATATATCCTATAAGGCAATATAGTTGTTTCTATAAGATAATAAGCCATAAAAGAGAGGATAAATTTTTAGGCTTCCAGCTAGCTAACTTGATCATTCTTTCAAGAATATAGTTGTAAGTATGCTTAATCACTCTCTCATGAAACAAAGGAGCCTTAAGTAAACTCCTAGATCAGAGACTAAAGCAATTCTATAAATAGAAGATAACTCTTAAACAAGATCATTGTCAACATTGGTAAAGACAAATAAATTGGAGTTATCAAAATTCATCATCCTGAAGCTTTAAAAAACTTATCTAGACAATCATTGATAACCTGAATTTGATCACTACTAACTTCTACAAAAATCATATCATAAGCAAAAAAAGATATGGGAAATAGAAGGTCCCCTTTGAGAGACTTTTAAAGGTCGCCAAAGCTTGTTCTCAACTACTTCAAAGATGAGATGAGATAACTACTTAGTATACGAGATAAATAAGTATGGAGAGATGGGATCTCCTTGTCTGATTCCATTTGTGGGATAAAACTTTTGCAACATTCCACCATTCTAAAATAGAGACAATGCAAGATTGAATACACTTCATGATATTCTTACACAACATGCTAGGAAAACCAACATCCAAAAGAGTATTTTGAATAAAATCCAAGATAGCATGTCATAGGCCTTAAAAAGGTGTATCTTCAAAGCTATCGTCCCTTTCCTCTTCTTTGTAATACTCATCATGTGCCAAATATCTTGAAAAAATAGTGATATTCTCAGTTATATGGTGACCCAAGACAAAGTTACTCTGCATCATAGAAATGGGGGCATGTAAAAGAGGCTTGATTATGTTGACCAAAGTATTTGTAATCAACTTATAAGCAACATTACACAAACTAATAGATTGCAACTGACTTAAAATATCTAGGTTAGGCACTTTTTGAATAAGGACCAGTATAGTCTTATTCAAATTACTAGGCAAAATTCCTCAATGAGGAAACTTAAGCACCATTTTGCAAACAAAATTCCCTATTGTGCCCTAACCTTTTTGGAAGAAACCTCCTTAAAAGCCATCCAGTCCTAGGGCTTTCCAAACACTTATATCAAATAGAGATTGTTTCACTTCCTCTCGTGTAAGCAACTTTTGAAGCAGCTTTATTATATCAATACTTTGTGTAGTAAAGAAACCTCCATTCAAAGAATTAGCCTTAGTATTAGGATCAACCATGTATAAATTAGAATAGAACCCATAAGTCATGCTTTTCTATAACCTATCATCTGTAATCCTTTCACCATCAACTTTTTTCAGGCACCAAATTTTATCATTATTGTATTTAACATTAGTGCTAGCATGGAATGTAAAGCCCACTAGTTAAGGCTATGTTGTTTCTGAGTGTATATGTTTATAGAAAGTGTTTTCGGAGAGTGTTTTGGGTGCATATCAAAGCCTTTATGGGGTACATGAAGGTAGAAGGTTGGGTTTGGGTCTTGGGCTTTAATTAAGGTTAAAAGAATTTTAGGTATGTCATGTCTGTGACAGTTTAGGGTCTGAAACAGGCAGTATATTAACACTCAATTTTGATGCCTATGGAGACTAATTATGGAAATATGTTAAACATAAAACTTGTAGATTTATATCTTAAATTTAGGGATATGTAAATATTTCTTCAAAATTTAGTGTATATAAAAAGATATTGTCATATTACTGACACTGGTATGGGTAAGAACCTAGCCAAATCACCTACTGTTTTGATTATTTTTCTATATGATAGAGTCGGTAATTGACAAAACTCAAAACATGAAAGCTATATATATATGTGTTATCTAGTTTTATACTAAATTTTAGGACTATATTATGGGTGGATGTTGAGTTATGGGCAAGAGCGTCATATTTATTCCACATTTGAGCTACCTGCTTAGCATCCTATGCAGGTCCAGTCAGTTGGTTGTCCATTTTGAGCACCTCATAAACATAATCTATAAATGGTCAAAACATTAAAGTTATAGTTATATGTCTTAGCTAAATTTGGCATAAATATCACCTCAATATGTTATGTATTTTGTGACATATTGTCTTCAAAATTCTGACTGGTCCGAATGCCAATCCTGTTCTTGATTAGTCACAAGTACTCTACCATATGAAGACTTTAGAGGCAGAATGGATGAAAGTTATCAATATGAAAAATGTTCCATTTTACCTTGTCTATGTTCTTACAAGTTTCATAAAAATATAAATTACACGTTATAAGATATGAAGATGCAAAGTTGGTGTCCCAAAACTGCCTAAGGGCAGAAACAGGGCAGAAAACAGAACATGAATGTATATTGCATCAAAAATTTCACAATGGTCCAATTGTTCTGAAATTTATATATGTTATAGCCCTATATGTTATCTTTAATTAGAAATAAGAAGACCAGTACAGAAAAAGTTATAATCTGATGAACACACAAAGGTCACACTGCCATAATACCAAACCCTAATTAGTAGTCCATATTATGCATATTTCAATTTGTTTAAGTTTCACTAAGTTTATACATTCAATTAGGCTCACATCATATTGGAGACCCCCAAGGAAGTGAAATACAATAAGTTAAAGGCTCAATATCAAAAGAAAAGGTGAGTTTAATTATCAAATGATTTTTCTAGTAAGTGTGATTATTGTATGTCACATGCAATGTGACATGGCTTGTTGTTATATGAATTACATGATTACTATGGTATGACTATGATATAAAAAAGTAATGGATGACTTAAATGCATGGTTACATGGTTATGTTTTCTTACATGAAAGTGATTGACGATTCAATATGCGAATATGATACAAATACAATGGTAAAGTAATGATTGTTACACATGCATATGCATATAGACTTTAAAAGGCATTATGACTAGCTAAATGGTATTGTATAGCAAAAGAAGAGGCCTATGGCCTAAACAAATGTTCAAAAGCAAAAGAAAATGTCAATGGCCTAACAAATGTACAAATGTTACAAATGTTCAAGCTAACTAGCAAATGCAAATGTTCACATGGAAACCCGAGACAGTGTCTGTTTAACCTGGTCATAATAAAAAGAAAATGACATAAGCATAAGCAAATGAATGTTTACATGATTTATTACCACTTATATTCATATGATAATGATAAATAGAATGACACGTAAAATGTGTATGAATGAGAATTATTACTTGTAATTGTGATTTGCTTAGTACTTTAGAAAGCTTTTGATGATTATTCTCCTTGAGTTCTAACTCACCAAATTGCATCATTTTTCAAGAAGAGTTAAGTAATTAGCTCATTTTGGAGGTGTATACCACATAGAAGATATGGATCACAGGTCACCGTCGCCTCACCAATCTCGCTCCTTGCAATGCACATATGTATAGGAACATGACATATGTATTTTGGGTTGTATATCTGCATATGTATAAATTAATAAATATGCAATGATGTGTAAATGCATATTTGGCCTTGAACTTTCTACATAAAATAATTGAATATAACGTCTGAATTATTAGCATATGTAATATATTATGTTTACAGTCAAGCAGTGATGGTATGGGAAATTGTTAAATGTTACACAGTGATAATGTTATATGATCCCAAAAAAAGAAATATCCCTCATATTAAACAAGACATTGTCTTATTATCTTGCTATACACAATAACATAATGCAAGTGTAAGGGATATCCATAGGTATAAGGTGTTACATGCTCCTTTAAATTTCATCTCTTATCTTGCTCATTACTTATACACTCAAAACAGTCCTTTAAGCCAAAGGTTTTTATACACTACCAATTCATCCCCCTTTCTTAGTGCACCATCTTTTTAATAGTCCATAATCCCTTTAAGTAGTAGATAGCTGGTGTGTTGCAGTAGCTAGTCAGAGTAGTGCCACAATAGTAGGCTCCTACACCTCCACCACCACTATCATATAGGCCAAGGGTACAATTTGACAAGTTCTACAAGTATGGAGCCACAGACTTCCTTGGCAAAAAAGATGATGACACTACTATTGTAGATTACTGGTTAGAGAAGACCGATAGAGTCTTCAAGGAGTTGGAAATTTTTGCTGAGGAGAGAGCCAAATATGATGTTTCATTGCTCTAGGAGCATGCATACGCTTGGTGGAAAACAGATATGTTAAAACCAGATGTTTCAAAGCCTGTTACATGGAACTTCTTTACATATGGGTTTGGGGAGGTGTATGTTCTTCAAGTTTATATTGATGAGAAGAATGAGTTCTTAAACCTCAAGCAGGGTCGTATGACAGTCACTGAGTACTAGAGGGAGTTTACTTGATTGAGCAAATATACCCCAAAGTTGATTTCTAAGGAGAGGGACAAGTACAAATGATTCAAGGATGGCCTTAATAAGGAGGTTAGTAATGTTGTGACAGCCTTGCAGCACAGTAACTTTGCTTAGTTGGTCTCTTTTCCCATCAACACAGCATAGTAAATTTCATATAGTAACTTTATTGTAATAAGAATCCTTGTATGAAATTTTGGGGACTAAATTTCTTTAACCCTATGTTTAGGAAGGGGGAAAATATGGGGCAAGGAAAATAAGTTTACTTTTAAGATATTATTGATATGGTTATCAATTGATAGTTATGTTTATATGAGTTATATGCCTGAAGTATATGTTGTGCAAAATAAGTTTACAAATGATGTTATACAAAGAAAACGAATGTACCATGCGAATATATGAATTGATACATACTAATAAACTATATGTTACAGTCATACTAAAATGTACAACTAGTAAAAGTGATTATATATGCTTCTGCTTACAAGGTATGTCTCATGACTCAACTATTTGCATGATTGTCATAATCACATGATGATGAGCTGTTGTATTAGAAATGGGCATATGATTTGAGAATGTGATATATACATGCTTTGTATGCTACATGATTGTATGTAAGAATTTTTATACCTATATGTACCACTAAGCTTTTAGTAGCTAGCGTATGGATTTTCCTACACACAGGTTTGGAGCCACACTAGTACAAAATATACATTTAGCGAAGCTTAGATGTGTCTATTCCTAATATAACAGACATATAAGGACAAAGGGGTGGCATTTTCATAAATAAAATCATCATGATATCAATCTGATGTGACTGCTACAAAAAAAAACACATCTTATAGTGTTTTATGCAAATTAGTAATAATGATTTCAAATTATTAAATGTACAATTTATTTAATCTGATTTGATTGTTTTATTCAAATTACAGCATTTTATTATGTTTTTTGTAATTTTATAATCCTGATGTCTTTATATTTTATGTGTTTCTTAATAGCAAATATGGGTCATGGCAAAAGCCAAAAACTAGAAGGATGTTCATCCCTATTATTTAGTCGAAAGGACTATGCCAGTAAAAGGCCGAAATGGATCATTGAAGATCTCGTTGCTTCTTTCTCCTCCATGGCAACGATGCACTCTGATGTCACATCATCATATGATTGGAGTCTTGACTAGGTATGAGCAAGAATAAAAAAAAATAGATCAAGGAAATTATATGATTCCAGTCGAAGAGATGAGAGAGGTGGCATGAAAAATGGTATGTATAAATTGTTAAGCAAATGTAAATAGCAAACAATTTCATTTAGCTAGGCTTGGTTTTTTATCCTTTATTATTTTTAATAAGAGTAATTTAGGAAGGAGGTAAATCAGGAAATGTGGGTATTAGAGGAGCAAGATCATATATTGACCCATATACTTGGCAAACCTAAACATTTTGGCTCTATTCGTGGTGTAGGCAGTGGGGCCACTATATCCAATTTTTTTCGTAAATAAAGTAAGAGGAAACAATTTACCTCCATCTCAAAAGAACAAATGGCAGCATTGAGAGAGGAAGTGGCTTCTCAAGTAAGTTTGCAATTATGGGTTGAATTTTCTCAACAGAAGGTTGAATTTAAGGCCATGATGATGATGTAGCATGAGACTACTTGCAAGTCCTCCCAATATGTACCTGAGGTAGAGGTAGAGGTAGGTCCCTCACCTACTTTATTGACCCATCATTTCCAATAGGAGATACACAGGTAAAAGTTATGAATTTTATTCATTTCTACTTACACATACATTCATTTCCATTTAGACACTCATATTTACACTTAGTTTAAGACATAATAGTACACGATATTGGATTTTGACGATTATACAAATATCTAGGCCGTGCCACCTTGCAATTAATCGTGAGGGATAGACAATAATAGTGGCAAAGGGCACCATTCATTCAAGCATTCCAGGTGCATTGTTTCACTGCGTTCCTATGGCCCTGAATAACTTAAAAGTGTATATGGATCTCCTTTTTACTCAATATGAATTAGAACCACTTCCTGTGTTTACAAGCAACTTCCTTATTGTGGGACAGGCATATGGTAGTTTTGTTCAATGGCCACGACATCTTGTCGTCCATAGGGAGGTATGAATTAATATTTCTTTATCTTGCTCCCTAATTCTTTAATAAATAGTATTATCACTTTATTTTATTTATTTCATAATACACTGTAATAATATACTATTAATTGATAGGAAAATATAATTCAACCTTCAAAGAAAGCACAATTTGATCAAGGTAGTGGTTTTACAAAAGAATCAGCTGTGAAGCCATTAGTTCAAGCAAGAATTTTATCAAGTTTGAGTAGATGCATGCTCAGCTTGCATGACTTTATTTTCGAGCTAGATGAGAGGTACATGTTGCAGATTGCTCTTCCCCAAAGGTTATTTTATTATCCATAAGGCACGGATAACAAAGTCTTTATCGACTGAGAAGACATCTCTCAGCTCCTCTCCATGGAATGGCTCGATGTCTCGGTCATCAAAATTTTTATGTTGTAAGTGATTATAGTATATATAGTTAAAATTGTAAATATTGAACTGCTATATTTTAATGCAGTTTCAACTTATATTAGTTTTATTATTCATACATATAGGTGCTTTTATAGAGTCTACAGCCAATCATCTGAACAACTAATTTTCTTTGTCCAAATTATTTAATTAGGAAATGTACGAAGGAGAAAAAATTTATGCAGAATTATATGGTAGATGCTTTTAAGACACATATGGATAAGAATTTCATTTTACTACCATATATTCAAAAGTAAGATAAATTTTGGAGTTAAAATATTTTGCATTGTATTTTATCACGACCATCTTATTAATTTAATATTATTTTATATATCTACAGTCAATGCTAGATGTTGATTGTTATTAACTATGCACGGAGTGAGATATACTTTATGGATCCTCTTAATTACTCTAGTAGATAATTGCCTATTGAAGAACCTATGTAAGTTATCATACTTGAGCTCATATAATGCTAAGAGAGGCACCTCGAACCCTTATATTGGAAATTCATCGACGTAAGAATTTTATCATTTCTATATATATTAGTTAGATTTGAATTTCATCATCCACTTTATACTCATATCAACTTTTGTAATTATTGTTTCTATTTTTTTATAAGTGCTCGAGACAACCTGGAAGTATTGAATGTGGGTAATAATAATCAGATATATGTATGATATAGTAACCCACCATAGCACGAATATTCAATTGCTTAAGGTAATGGTATTTCTACTACTTATATACAATTTATACTCATATCAACATTATAATTCTTATAATGTTTTCTATTTTGTTTTTAATTTATTTTGTATACAACTTTTGAAACCGAACCATATACTCAAGCACAAATTGATAAAGTTCAGAAATTGTGGTGCGACTTTTTTGCTCATGAGTGTATATAAATTAAATTCAAATTTTATTTTTTTTTAAGTGTTTCAAATTGGAATAAGTATATTGTATTACAATTTTTTTTATAAATTTAATTGTTCCATTATGTTTTGTATACAATGAGTATTGTTTATGAATTATTGAATTTGAGTTGATGATTAATTGTTCAGGATGCTTAAGATTTTAAGTTGTTCAAAAGCCTATAATGGCTTGTAGGCTTGAAGATTTAGTTGTAGAATGATTTGTAATTGAATATTAGAATGCTTGAATTTGAGTTGATTGATGAATTATAGTTTAATTTAAATGTTTGAAAGCCTATAATGGCTTGAGTTGAAATGAATGTATTGTGAACTGCTACTGGTTGTTTGAATTTACAGGTTTCGAGTATATGAAAAAAATTATAAATGTAAAAACAAACCTAGATAAGTTTGTTTTACTGTAAAATAGTCTTATCAGAGACAGTCAGATAAGTCTATTTTGTAGAAAATAGTTGCATCTGATCTAGTCAATTAGGACCATTGACCAACTTAGATAATACTGTTTTTTGTAAAACAGACTTATCTGATCATGCTCAAATGCGACTATTTTAATATGATCTAATGCAAATATTTTTAACAGTCACATAACATCCATTAATCAAATGCATCTCCTTCTTATAATTTTGTTCTTGAACAGACGCATCTGACCCAAAAAAAAATACCATTTTCTGTACTAGTGCCAATAGATAATCAAAGTTGACCTTTAGGTCAGTTTTATCTTATGCATTTTTATTCATTCTTCCATGACATTTGGGAAGATTAGATTGTAATAATGGATTATTGAATTATTTATTTATTTGATTGGATTTTTATTGAGGCTTGTAATATTTGGATATGTTTTAGCCTGGGATACAGTATATAGTCACTTGGTTATATGAATTTGAATAAGTTGATTTAGAACATAGTAATTTGGCGTATCTAGTATTTGATATATGAATGAGTTAGATATGCATGCTAAGTGGAATATGAGATGGTTTTAAGGATTATGTTTTATTAGAATGATGGAAAAATATATTTTTTTAAATGGACAAAGGAGTTACAGGTTAGATAGGCTAATAAGTTATACAGTCTTATAGCATCCCCTTATATAGTGGGATTATTCCTGTTATATGGGAGGGTATTATATTTTTTTGATATCAAAGCCAAGTTTAGGTTGTTCTAGACCTAAGTAGGCTGTATGGGTTTATCATGCATTGCATGTGTGTCATCCAACTCTAACATGTGCTACTTCTCTATCAACTTATAGGACTAGTGAGAGATGTCTTCCGAAAATGGTTGGGATGGCTACTTTGGTTTGAATTTTGGTACAATGCAACATATCACAATTCCATTAGTTGTACTCCCTTCAAAGCTCTCTATGGACGATATCCCATTTTCCTCATTTGCTATACCTCTAACTTTACCATGTTGTCTTCAGTTGATCAGTTTCTTCAAAAGCTGATGCCATTCTAGATAACCTTCATATGCACTTGCTACGTACTCGACAATACATGAAGAAAAGTGTGAACATATATGTTAAGAAGAAAACGTTTGATGTGGGAGACCAAGTCTTATTGAAGTTGAGACCTTATAAACTAAAAACCTTGCTACAAGCTGGCAATATCATTTTACGATCCCTACGAGGTGTTGGAAAGAATTGGAAAAGTGGCTTATTGTTTAGAACTTCCTCTTTCCTTTGCCATCCATCCAGTGTTTCATGTTTTCAGCTACGATAAGCCAATGAGATGTTTCTTCCTCAATTATGCCCACTCAACTTATGGTGCACTTAGAACTTATTGTTGAACCTGCTACACTATTGGGAGTGCACCCTGAGCCATACAGACAGCCAGGAAAGCTGGAAGTTTTGATACAATGGAAGGACTTGTCCTTATTTAAACCTACTTGGGAAGATTATGCACTTTTATGTGCTTAATTTCAAAACATTAACTTTAAAGACAAGGTGCATGCTTTTGGGGGGAGTATTGTTAAGCCATGAGTTAGGTACACTAATAGCCGTAAGATGAAAAGGAGGGCAATGATAGGCTCAGGGGTGTTTTGGGCTGCTATTGTTACTAGTAATAAGATGAAGCTAGCTGTGTTGCTTGGTAGTGTACTTTTTGCATAACTTTATGGGTAGAATAGATTTTATTTATAGTTTTTTATTTTGAAACTGTAATTAAAACGGCTCGCAGATTGTTAGAGGGTATATTCTATTAACTATTATTGGTCCTAGTGGCTAGGAAAGAGATTCAAGCACTATCAAAATGCTTGAGAAGACAATTTATGTATTCATTTTCAGAATTCAATAAATGAATCCTTATCTCATTCATCAGCTTTTATCAATAGGGTTGCATATCCTCCATGTATTTTTTTTAACTTATAAATGATATTATTTTTATCCATTTAGACTATCAAATCCATTTACAATGAAATAAATTCAATATAAAAGATTCAGCATCTTAATTTTTTTTATTGAAAACACGCCAGCATGTACTAATTCTTGAATAAAAATTATAATATATTAATCTTTCAATAATTCATAATTAACTAAGTAATAAAAATAATAATATTAATCAATTCAGACATAGCTTGGAAAGTGTATATCAATAGCTAGGAAAGTGTATATCCACTAAAAAACCCATTAAACTATTATCATCTTTAAATGAACTAGTTTTTCATTAATGTATCTTGCACATGATTATTATATATTAAATTCATCATTAATTACCATTTGATTTTTATATTATTTTTTTATTAATTTGTTTCATCTCATTATGGTATTTTATTCAAAGTGAGTTATTGAACCTTGAGGGATATTTTCGTTATTTTAATAATCACAAATAATTAAGCAATGAGATTTAACCATTTCAAGTGTTTAAGTCTTAAATAGGTCAATCATAATCATTAAAGAGCCTTGAGAATCAATATTGGATAAAAAAAAACAACTTGAAAAGGAAGGCTTCACCATTAGGTGTCATGACCATAAAGGTGTTTGTCATGGCCATGAAGACTCTACTTCACCACCTACTTCACCATCAGGCTTCATGACCATGAAGAATTGTGTCATGACTGTGACAAACCTTGTTACAACCATGAAAAATGTGCCAAAATGATCCAATAGCCTTCACGACCAGTGTTCACCACCATGCCAAGTGTCACGACCATGAAGGGCACCCGTCGTGATCGTGACAGAATGTTTCGTGGCCATGACAGTCGAGTGGGAAACTCATTTTTAAGTGCCAAAATGTTTCATGACCATGGCAAAATCGTTCATGACTATGAATCTAGGCAAATACATTATTAATGAGGTAGCTCAACAGATATAAATGCATTAAATGCATCCCCAATGGCTACAATACTCCAAGTGAGTATAAATACTTCACATTTATAATGGTAAGAGAAGAGATAACATTTGATTAAATGCTTATTACTTCAAATCATCAATTGTGAATTAATTTTACAAGCCTTCTCTCTTTCTCTTACTAACTTCAAATTTGAATTCTTCAAGAGCTCGAGTGTTCTTGAGTTCTCTGGTTTGTTAAGTGATTTCTTTCTTGCAATCAATAGCTCAATAGTGAGATTGAGTATATTAGGTTGGGGATTGAAAAACTTGTAAGAGTTTGAGTGTAAGCCTTAGGTTAAAACATTTGGGTAGTTTGTTTAAGCTTATAAGGGTTTAATCTACACCTTAAAGTAGATTGTTAGTGGATTGAAACTCTCAACTAAGGTTAGGGAGAGAAGTAGGCTACGAGGGCCTAACCTCTATAAATCTTTGAGTTCTTTTGCTCTTTCTTGTTCAAATTTTTTTTAATCTTCCTTTCCATTCAAAATCACCAATTCATCCCCCTTTTTGGTACTTGTGGAATTTCATTTGGTATCAGAGCAAGGTCTCCTTCATTGAAGATTTAATCATCTTGGAGTAAAGATCATGGCCTCCACAAGTCAAGTTCCCGATATTCATGGACCAAGCTACATAACACCTCCATTCTTTGACGGAACTGATTATGCTTATTGGAAGAATAAGATGGAGATGTTCTTATATAATGAAGGTGTCAATCTTTAGGATATCATTGAAGAAAGTTAGACTCAACCTATGAAAAGGATGAAAGTGGAAAGATGAGCATCTTCAAAGAAGCAAATGGACTAAAGAACAAACTGAAGCAAATTTGAGAAATAAGAAAGCCATCAATATTCTCTATTATGCTTTGAGTAGAGAAGAATACAATGGAATTAAGCATTTGAGGTCCATAAAAGAAATTTGGAATGCTTTAAGAACAAAGCATGAGGGAATGAATCAAGTTAGAAGCAAGAAGCTCCAAATGCTTTGTATTATCAAGCTCATAAACTCCATGAGGAAGCTTGGCAAGAATTATACTCTTGAAGAAATCAACAATAAAATTCTTGTGAGCTTGCCTCAAAGACAATGGGAAGCAAGAATTTCTTCAATTGAAGAATCTAATGATTTCTCAAGGCTTCCTATAGATGATTTATTGGGAAAACTTCTCACACATGAGATTGAAATGTCTCAAATCAATGAAGATGAGAAGACTAAGAGAGATAAAGGGATTGCTCTCAAAGCTAGCAAGGAGGCAAGTGAGAGTGATTCAAGTGATGATGAATTGGCTATGATTTCTAAAAGAGTCAAGAACCTCATCATGAAGAAGAGAGAGAAGGCCTTCAAGAAGCAAGACTTAAGTAAGAAAGATCCTCTTATTTGTTATGAGTGCAACAAGCCAGGACACATTAAGTCGAAGTGCCCAAGATTAAGAAAGTCCTACAAGAAAGATAAGAAGGACAAGAGGAAAGCTTTCAAAGCTACTTAGGATGACTCAAGTGACTCTAGTGATGAAGAATCAGGTAATGAAGTTGCTAACCTTTGTTTCATGGCAATTAAAGAGCATTCCACAAATGAGGTAACTCAAAAACTTAACTTTGTTCCTAATGATGATGATTTGATGCATGTTATTGAAAAACTTATGCATAAATATGAAAAATATTCTTTTAGAATTAATTCACTTAAAGAGGTAGTTAAAACTCTAGAAGGAGAGCTTGAGAAGTCAAGAACTTCTAATGAAGAATTAATTAAATCTTTAGATGAATGGACTTCTACTAAGGATAAGGTTTTAAATGATCATGTCAAACTAGTTGAGAAGAATGCATTATTAGAGAAAGAAGTGGGTAATCTTAGGAATTCTATTTATAGATTCAATAAAGGGAAGGAAATCCTTGATGGGATGATAGCTATTAATTCCACCCCTTCTCAATCTAAAAATGGAATTGGGTTTGGAAATTGGCATGCTAGAAGTGTGCCCATCATTAAGACTTATAATGGACCAAGTTTAAGAGCTAAAGGACCCAAGAGGTTCAATGGGAACCAAGCCAATGGCCCAAGAGCCAAAGGCAATAGAGAACCTCCTCCTAGGAGACATTATCCCTTTCACATTGCTTCCATGGTTTTCAAAGGAAGAGACATGCACCTCATGCTATATGTCATTATTGTGGTGAACATGGACACATTAATATGAAATGTTTGATTAGGAAGGCTCATTTGTATCCTTCTAATGCTAACCCCCAAGGGCCCAAGTACATTTGGGTACCTAAACTTGAATGATTTCCTTTTTTGTAGGTATGCTTGAAATCCACTATGAATGAACACAAGTGGTATCTAGATAGTGGATGTTCAAGGCATATGACCGGCAATGCCAACCTATTTACTCATTTAGAGATGAAGAAAGGTGGCAAAGTAACTTTTGGAGACAATGCCAAAGGTAAGATAATTGGCATTGGTCAAACTGGTAAGAAAGGCTTAATTCTTATTGAGGATGTTCTTTTGGTTAATGGTTTGAAATGCAATTTGCTTACTATTAGTCAATTATGTGATAAGGGACATAGTGTAACCTTTAAACATTCTAAATGCTTTGTAACCCAAAATTCGGATAGCAAAGTTATCCTTAATGGTGAAAGAGTTAACAATGTTTACACAATTGATCTATCCTTTTTTGTTAATCAAGGTGTCGAGTATTTTGTAGCCATTAAGAATGACACTTAGGTGTGGTAGAGAAGACTTGGACGTGCTAGCATGGAACTCATTGGAGATCTAAGCATAGATGAACAAGTCATTAGCTTGCCGAAAGTCAAATTCCAAAAGGATAAGGTTTGTGGAGCATGCCAAATGGGTAAACAAGTAAGAAGCTCCTTCAAACCAAAGAACAAGGTAAGTATTACTAGACCCCTTCAATTATTGCATATGGATTTGTTTGGACCTTGTAGAGTTGCTAACCTTGGTGGAATGCACTATGCATATATGATTGTAGATGATTAATCTAGATTTACTTAAGTATCATTTCTAGCTCATAAGGATGATAGTTTTAATGATTTTAAAATTCTTACAAAACGTATTCGGGATGAAAAAGGTTTTAAGATCTCTTCTATTAGGAGTGATCTGGAAAAGAATTTGAAAATGATTCTTTTAAGGTTTTTTTTTTTTTTTGAAATGGGCATTAATTATAACTTTTCTTCCCCAAGAACACCTCAACAAAATGGGGTTGTTGAAAGGAAAAATAGGACATTGGTTGAGATGGCTAGAACTATGCTCAATGAATATAATCTTCCTAAGTATTTTTAGGCCGAAGCCGTTAATACCGCATGCTACATTTCAAATTGAGTTTTCATAAGACCCTTATTAAACAAAACTCCCTATGAGCTATGGAATGGTAGAAAGCCTAAAATTTCATATCTAAGAGTATTTAGATGCAAGTGCTTTATATTGAATACCAAGGATAATCTTGGAAAATTTTATGCTAGAACCGATGAAGGTATCTTCTTAGGCTATGCAAATTCTAGCAAGTCTTATAGAGTCTTTAACAAAAGAACCTCAATTGTTAAAGAATCTATGCATGTTATATTTGATTAATCTAATCCCCTTGAGCCAAGAAAGGAAGTTGTTATTGATGATGATGAAGGTTTATTTGAAGAGCAAACTCAACAACAAGAATCTAATGATCAAAGCCAACCTCAAAATATATGTCAAGACATTATGGTAATCGATCCTCCAAAGGATGAAATTGGAAATGCACAAATAGTTTCTCAAATTAAAATTCATGAAGGTCTACTTAAGGAGTGGCAATTCAAGAAAGACCATCTTAGAGATCTTATCATTGGTGAGCCATCAAAAGGGGTAACTACTAGACACTCTCTTAAGCATCTTAATAATCTAGCTTTTATCTCTCAAATTGAACCTAAACATATTGATGATGCTTTATGTGATGAGAGTTGGGTGCCTGCCATACAAGAACTCAGCCAATTTGAAAGAAATAAGGTGTGGACTTTAGTCCCTAGACCTAAATATTATCCTATTATTGGTACTAAGTGGGTGTTTAGAAATAAACTTAATGAAAGTGGTGCCATTACTAGGAATAAGGCAAGGTTAATAGCTAAAGGCTATAACCAAAAAGAAGAAATAGACTATGATGAGACCTTTGCCCCTGTTGCAAGGTTGGAAGCCATTAGAATGTTGCATGCTTTTACATCATACATGGATTTTAAGTTATATCAAATGGATGTTAAAAGTGTTTTTCTCAATGACTATATTGAAGAAAAAGTTTATATTGAGCAACCTCCAGATTTTGAGCAATATGATCTTCCAAATCATGTTTTCAAACTTACCAAAGCTTTATATGGCTTGAAGCAAGCCCCTAGAGCTTGGTATGAAAGGTTAAGTAATTTTCTTTTGCAACATGATTTTTCAAAAGGCAAGGTTGATACAACTCTTTTCATTAAAAGGCATAAGCATGACATTCTTATTGTGCAAATATATGTGGATGACATTATATTTGGTGCTACTAATGAATGCTTGTGTGAAAATTCTCTGAGTGTATGCAAAGTGAATTTGAGATGAGCATGATGGGGGAGCTTAAATTCTTTCTTGGACTCTAAATCAAACAATGTATGGATGAGATCTTCATCAATTAAGCTAAATACACCAAAGATCTGGTCAAAAGGTTCGGGATGGATGGAAATAAGGCAAGTAAGATTCCTATGAGCACTACCATCAAACTTGACAAAAATGAGAATGGCAAACAAGTTGATGAAAAGAAATATTGAGGTATGATCGATAGCCTTTTTATCTTACCGCAAGTTGACCCGATATTATGTATGTCGTATGCTTATATGCTCGTTTCCAATCATGTCCTAGAGAGTCACATTTGCATGCTGTTAAAAAAATATTTAAATATTTAATTGGTTCTCAACATTTAGGGTTATGGTATCCTAAGTGCATGTCATTTAATCTTGTGGCTTATTCGAATGCAGAATATGCTAGAAGTATTCTTGATAGAAAAAGTACCTCAAGGACTTGTCAATTTCTACAAAACTCCCTTATGTTTTGGTTTAGTAAGAAACAAAACTCTATAGCATTATCTACTGCTGAAACTGAGTATATTATTGTCGGTTGTTGTTGTACTCAAGTATTATGGATAAAACAACTTAAGGATTTTGGATTGGAATCGAATAACATTCCTATTAAATGTGATAATATGAGTGCTATTAATATTTCTAAGAATCTGATTCAACATTCAAGAAGCAAACATGTAGACATTAGACATTATTTCTTATGTGATCATGTGAACAAAGGTGATGTTGTACTTGAATTTGTTGATACCACCAACCAACTTGCTGATATCTTTACCAAACCTCTTTGTGAGGAGAGATTAAATTTCATCAAAAGAGAAATTGGCATGTTGGATGGTAATTCCATGTGATGACCCTTAATTTTTTAATTGTGAACTTTGAGTGTTATTTGATGATTGATTGATAGTAATCATTTTGTTCTGATTCCCACATGATTTTGTTTCTTTTTAATGCAAACTTGTGTCTAATTTAATACTCTTTTGATTTGTACTATTTGTGCCTGAAAATTATGTGTTTCAGTTTCATTGTTTTCACTCCAGCAGTGGCCTTCACAACTATGATTCACGGCCATGGTCATAGCCACACAACCTTAAAAGGCAGTGTCACGGGCGTGATAGGTTACTATCACAGTTGTGACACACGAAGGCTTCCCCATTTAACCTTTCTTTCTCTTTCTCTCTCTCCTCACTTTTTCTTCTTCCTCCCGCCACTTCTCCTTCTCTCTCTCCCAATTTTTTCTCTTTCACCACCATTTCTACACCAAATCTCCTCATTTCTCCTTATTTTTTCTTCAAATTTCATTCTTTTTCTTCCTCTTTTCTCATCTACACTCGAGTTTTGCTTTTTTTTAAAAAAAATGTTTTTCTCTCCTTCCCCAAAATCACATTTTGGGCATCTTTAGATTCCATCGCTCATGGCTTCTCAAGGAGAATCCTCTAAAGGCAAGGGAAGACTGAAATCTACTGCTGCTCAAAGCAGGGCTCATGGTGACGCCATGCTTTGAGTTATCCCTCCTCCTAACCATCAAAGGTACAAGACTCTTATATCCTGCCATGTTGTTAACTCTAGATCTTTTGATTGGGAGACTGTTAGATCTGTTGGAATAGAGGCAGAAGTTAGGTCTTTGTTGTTTGCTTTAGCAATGTTGCATTTTGTTAACATATACAAAACTAGCTTTAAAGAGTTAACATTAGAATTTTTAAGCACTGTGAACCTGAACTCAGTAGGGACTCTATCCTTTTGTCTCAAGGAAAAGAGTCATAGATTGTCTGCGACTACATTTGCTGATATTTTTAGACTACCCACTGAGGGTTTGTTAAATGAATCTGATGATAAGGACTTTGCTCCTTTTTATGCTTGGGGTATTATTGCCACTGGCAAAGCCTGGGATATTAAGACTGCTAAGAGCACATATCTTGATTCACCTGCCCTTAAATATATGCATAGATTTCTTACTTACAGTATTTTTGCTTAAGGTGATAGCAATGGATCTGTTAGGAAATTTGAATTGCTCTTTCTTCATTATGTTGTAAAAAAACAAGCTTATTGTTGTTAGTCGATGGTTTGCAACTCAATTGTGTCAGATTGCCACTAAGACAGCATGTGATATTCTTATAGGAAGTTATGTGACACATTTAGCTATCTCCCTAGGCTTGGTTGATCTAAACAGCCCAGATTTTAAGCCCATTCCAGCCTCTACTTCAGATAAGTTAGATATTGACTCTTTGGTTCAAAGCCAGTTGGCATAGTAGAGCTAGGAAGAGACCTAGGCATGCTTCACATGAGGGAAATGAACCTCATGATATGGATGACCCGGCTGATGACGAGACTCGTGATGATGCAGCTGCTGGTAAAGAGACTCGGGGTGCAGCTACCAGTGGAGAGACTTCCACACATGACATGGTTCAACAACTTATCTCTCACTTCGATATCCATTTTGATATGTTCACAAAGCAGTTCTTTGATCGTTCACGAGTCTTTGAGGAGCACATTGAGACTCTCTTTGCCTCTCTTAAGTCAAAGATTGTAGCTCTTCGTGATCGTCATCCTCCTTCTTCCTAGTTCCTCTTGCAAGATATCATCTTATTTAATGCTTTTGGATACCAAACTTAATATTTGTATTTAAACTCTTTATGGGACACTTATCTATTTTGTTTGCATGTGCCCGTTTCTTCCTCTTAGCTTTTGATTCTTTTTTGTTGGTGCCAAAGTAGGAGATTTTGGATATATGGCTAATTATGCAAATTATGGCTAACTATGCTACTTATGCTAACATGCTAATTTTTCTTCGTTTGTACATATGGCCTATATTTTGTCAAGGCTTATCTTGCTAATAATTATATATGATATGAATATTTGGATATAATGATGATTTGACACTTGTTCTATTTTGACTTGAATATTTTATATGCTTGAACACATGGCATGAATATATACTTGGAAATATGGCTTATTTAATTACTTCAAAATGTTATTATTTATATGCATTAGTTGAGGGGGAGAATTTTTCTCATTAGCCATATTGCTTAATTATTTATCATCATCAAAAAGGGGGAGATTGTTGAACCTTGAGGGGTATTTCCATCCTTTTGATGATCACAAATAATTAAGCAATGAGATTTAACCATTTCAAGTGTTTAAGTCTTAAATAGGTCAATCATAATCTTTAAAGAGCCTTGAGAATCAACATTAGATCAAAAAAAAAACAACTAAAAAAGGAAGGCTTCACCATTAGGTGTCATGACCATGAAGGTGTTTGTCATGGCCATGGAGACTCTGCTTCACCACTAGGCTTCATGACCATAAAGAATTGTGTCATGACCGTGACAAACCTTGTCATGACCTTGAAAAATGTGCCAAAATGATCTAGTAACCTTCACGACCAGCGTTCACCACCATGCCAAGTGTCACGGCCCTAAAGGGCACCCATCATGACTGTGACAGAATGTTTCATAGCCATGACAGTCGAGCGGGAAACTCATTTTCAAGTGCCAAAATGCTTCATGATCATGCCAAAATCCTTCATGACTATGAATCTGGGCAAATACATCATTAATAAGGTAGCTCAACGGACATAAATGCATTAAATACATCCCCAACAGCTATAATACTCCAAGGGAGTATAAATATTTCCCATTTATGATGGTAAGAGAAGAGAGAACATTTGATTAAATGCTTATTACTTCAAATCATCAATTGTGAATTAATTTTAAGCCTTCTCTCTTTCTCTCACTAACTTCAAATTTATATTCTTCAAGAGCTCGAGTGTTCTGGAGTTCTTTGGTTTATTAAGTGATTTCTTTCTTGCAATCAATAGCTCAATAGTGAGATTGAATGTATTTGGCTGGGAATTGAAAAACTTGTAAGGGTTTGAGTGTGAGCCTTGGGTTAAAACACTTAGGTAGCTTGTTTAAGCTTGTAAGGGTATAATCTATACCTTGATGTAGATTTTTAATGGATTGAAACTCTCAACTAAGGTTGGGGAGAGGAGTAGGCTAAGAGGACCAAACATCTATAAATCTTTGAGTTCTTTTGCTCTTTCTTGTTCAATTTTTTTTTAATCTTCCTTTCCATTCAAAATCATCGATTCCCACCCCCCCCCCCCCTTTCATGAGTTATAGGAGTGCATATTTATCTCAAATTTTATCAAATTACTAGTTTGTCCATTATTAATTAAGAGTCATATACAAAATAGAAGTAGTAAGTACTTTATAGTTCTAGTAATAATAAATTATCTATGATGAATTATGGTGATGCATTTATAGGTTTATTGATTAGAATTTGATAATTCATCGTTCTAAACTTGATTGTTTATCGTTTTTTGAACTTGATTGTTTATCACATGTTCATTACTTATATGTTCAATGTTTATATTTTGATCGCATATAAATTTTAACTTGATTATTTATCGCATCGTTTTAAACTTGATTGTTCATCATCTTGAACATGATTGTTCATCATTTGAAATTTGATTATTCATTAATTATAACATATTTTTTATTACTTTTTATTACTTATTAAGTTATTTAATTATTTTTATTACTTATTAATATTTAAGTTAATTAATTTAATAAGTAATAAATTAATAAAATAATTTAATTCGATTTCATTTAATTATTTAAATAGAAAAATATTTAAAATAATATACACATTATATAAAATAATTTAAAAATAAATAATGTAAAATAAAATAATCAAATTAAAACATTATCAATATTAATAAAATGATAAAATATAATTCACAAATATATCAAAACTAATATTTTTTCATCTAAAACAATAAATAACAAATAATTAAAACACTTAATAATACTAAATAATTAAGCTAATTAATTTAAAAATTAATAAAATAAAATAATTTAAATATTTACTATTTTAATGAAAATATTTAAAATAATATAAATATTATATAAAATAATATAAAAAATAAAATAAAATAAAAAGTAAATCAACTTAAAATAACATTAACATTAAATTTATATAGAGATAGTTGTTAATTATATTTGATTATCATATTATATTATATATAAAAAAAATCATGCAAAATTATCTTACCCATTAATTATCTTGCCCATTATAATTGTTAATTTATTTATTATATACAAATTATTTTGTCCATTTTTTTACCGTGCCTTCCTAATATTTTTTTATTAAATTATTTTTTTTATCTTAATTTTTTATAAATAAAATGTAGTAATCTAGTTCTAATAGAGTTGGACTTCTAATTAATAAATTATTAATATAATTCACTAATAAATTAAATTATTAAATGACAAAACTAATTCAATTAACTAATACAATTAGGTTGGTTTTTTGGTAAATTTTTTTGTCCTCATATTTCCACTTTTATATATAGTGTAACACCCACTAATTAGGGCTTAGAATATCATGAAATATGCTTGCATAGGTGTCATTTAAGTGACCAAGGGTTTTGGGACATGTATATAGATGAAAATTGATGAAAATGATGACTTGTGAGTGAGTCATAGTCGTGACTCTTAGAGTCACAGGCATGACCATCGTGATGAGGCATCTTAGCCTCACTGTTGAGTGTCACGGCCGTCACTCAAGGTGTCACGAGCGTGACACCCTTGAAAAATATGTATGTCTCATTTTTCAGCAAAAAAAGAGGAAAATGAACCCCAAACCCTAGCTCCCGTTGTCCAGACACCAGAACCTATTCTCCCTTGATTTCCCCACTCTTTTCCTTCAATTCTTTGAGTTAGAAACATTAAACACCAAGCTAAAGTAACAATTTATCAAGGAAATTGAAGGATTAAGCTTTGGATAGCATAGTTCCTGGTGGGCAGCAAAAGGGAGACCAAAACCCTCCAATCCCCACTTCGATTTCAATCATTCAAGATAAAAAAAATTACGAGCCTTAACCTTTTAAGGGTCTTTCCTTATTGTATAATTGATTAGAACAAAAATTAAGGGTCTCCACCTAGGGTTCTAGAAATCACAAATTTGGGGGTTTGGCTTGTTCTTCATAGAACTTTGTTTTAGACATGATTTAATGCTGATTTTGTTATTAAATTTGTGTCAGGTGAGGAAGTTATTAGTGGTGATGCTTCAACGCATGAGAGAACATTAGTGAGGGTTTTACAACTCCAATTTCAGGTCTATATATTTACACATCTTAATTCATATTATGATTCCATATGCTTGAGATTTGACACATTAATTGAATGAGTTGAAGATAGAATGATGTTTTTGTCGTATTCCATGTTAAAGTATTTAGGATGCCATGTTTAGTAATGAATATGAGACTTTACGTTAAATAGAATGTTAAATTGTATGAAGCATGAAATTATAGCACGAGTTAATGTCACGAATTATAACTTTGGCAAAATATGGTATCACCCTAGTAAACCAAATGATTAACGGCATGACATGCATATTGTCTTAAGGCTTATAAGTTGTAATTATGGATTTGGATATTAGCATAGTGAAAGGCATGAGGTGAGAACTCTAAATTATAATGACTCGCTGGTATGTAAATGAACTTCTAATTAAGTGACCATTAAACTATGGAATTGATGATACCATGTGCAGAATGAACTGGAAAGTTAAAAGGCATGTTGTAGCATGTTTAATTAAAGTGTTGTTGGTTGGGTGGCACCTGGACCTCCATAGAAACCTTGCGTATGGAATTGGGATGGAAATGTGTTGTTAAATGTGTGTTTTAAGCTAGAAATAAAGAGTCATGCCTGTGACTATGGCAGTCATGCCCATGAATCAAGTTCCAGAATGGAACAAAAGCATTCACCACCAAGTTCACCACCAGAGCACCAGTCACGGCCGTAACTACCAAGAGTCATGCCTATGACTACAGTAACATGCTTAAATAAAGTTTAAATGCCACTATTTGCTATGCCATGCTTGCATACACATCTTATTATGCTGAATAAGCACAGATAACATGTGATACTCATTGAGTTAACTATATGGACATGGGAGCACCCATGGTAAGTAACATTCCCAGTTATATTATGTAACCAAATGGAATAGAGAGTTTCAAAACAAATAAACAGTTATGAAACAGATTATAAATGCTCAATTATTCATACAAGGACTACCTATAAGATAGATGGTATGCCATTTAGGATATTGGTACCACAGTTATTATCTCGGTAGAATTTTAGTTGGACAAGTTGGTTAAAGCTCCTAGGGAGCTCATTTGATCCTTTTTACTAGCATGTCAAGTTGGCTAAAGCTCTAGGGAGCGCACCTGATCCTTTAGCTCAGGTGAACTCAGTTTATGAATAGGGTGGTCGAAGCTCCAGGGAGCCCTCCTATTCATTACTCATATCCAAACGAGTCAAAGTATAGAGTATTGGGTGATGAAATTAAAGATGTTATGATTTACAAATCACAATTAATATGCATGAAATAGGTATATACATAATGATTGACATCTCATAGTTTTATAAGTTGCAAATGCTTACACTACCGGGTACGCTTGTATGCTAAAGTGTAAATGCAAGCCATACAATATATATACATATGAAATAATAGAAGGACATACAAGTATGATCACATAAATATTGTAAGATATTATATGCTTATGATGTAATGATTGTATGTTAGAATTATATTGTGTAAATGTGCCACTAAACTTTCAGTAGCTTAGCATGTGGGTTTCCTGCATACAAGTTTTGGAACTGTAGAGGAGGTTGACATGTGAAAAGCCCAAAGCATTATCAAAGTGGATACATATTGTGACCTTTGGGTTGGTCTTCATGCATTTGTTTTGACATTTTTTATTCATTACCCATGATGCGGTAGTTTTGGACATGCAAAAAAGGCCTTTTATACTATTAACTCCTTTATTAAATAAGGTTAAATTTTGGGCATGTTTAGCCTTAAAACATTTTTAATCATGTTTATGGCTTACAGTTTCACAGTTTTGAGCATATTGATAGACAAGTTTATTAAGTTGCATGATGAGTTAGTTCAAAGCAGTTTATCATATGAAAAGTTTTTAATTCAGACACAGCTTCAGAGGTTTATTTTGACATAGTTACAGTAGCATTCTCTTATATAGTGGTGGTTATTCTACTATATGAGAGTGTGTTACATATAGTATGATAAAATATACAAATATATATATATATATATATATATATAGGTGTGGGGCAAAAAATAGGATATACAAATATTGTCCTCGCCTGATTTCTACTAAATGACATTTCGAGTTTTCTTGAGATTTAACTTGACCTGGTCAAAGGTCCAAAAATCTACCCTTATCAAGGCAAATATAGCCCAATCGCCATCCCTAGTTTAACCTCTAAAAATTTATAGTTTTAACCTATGTAACTAGCTTTTTAAATTGTTTTTTCTTTAACTTGAAAATATTTTGAATTGTTTTTTCTATTTTTTCCCAAGGAGTGTGACTTGTAGATTGATCCATTCCCACTTTAAAATCGGATAAATTTCATTGACGATACTCTAATTATTTAAGAAAGAAAATGTTTATATAATCATAGACCCTACCCTTTCAACAAACATAACAAATTAGAAAAAAAATCAGGAATTTGGGTTTTCTTCTTTCAATGATAATAAAACCAAGATGCTAGTTAGCACTTGGCATAATTAAAAAAAAAAAGTGAATTTTGGATTCTTAGAATCTTGTCTAACACAAATGATGTGTCTAGATATGTTTGTTACGAATTTGCAACACTTATGATTTAAATAGTAATAATAATAATAATAATAATAATAATAATAATAATAATAATAATAATAATAATAATAATAATAATAATAAGAAGAAGAAGAAGAAGAAGAAGAAGAAGAAGAAGAAGAAGAAGAAGATAGAGCGAGAAAGAAAAATTGCATAGAAAGATCCCACCTTTATCAAACATTATTGCCAAAATCTTTTAATTTTCAGGGCAAAGGAAAGCATCAATTCCTCATACATTAACTTTTTTTTTTATCCATAAAAGGTCTTTTTTTTTAAAAAAGATAAAAAAAAACTCGATCTAAAATATTCAAATAATATCCTTTCTTCTCTCTCTTTAGAACAAATACAATGAATGCAAAACCATTTAATATTTGAGCTCAAAAAGAAGCTTATGAACTGCTTAATAGAGCACACAAGTAGAAAGAGATGACCTTAAAGGTAAGGGGTTTGATATTGTAGTTGTTGTTTAAAAAGAGTAAGAAGACGATCAAAGAATAAGCACAAGATCAAATTGTTTAAGAGGTGCTTTAAAGGCAATTACTTTTAGCACTTAATGTACACATTCATTATATTTATAAGATGCATTTTTAATTATATTGGTACTCATTTGTATATGAATTGATTTATATCTTAAACCTTTACTAAAGTCCTTGATATGAAACACATCATAAAGAAAATCATGATAAGATCATGAAAATGAGATATCTATCATGTTTAATTGTGTTTATATCTAAATGATCTCTAGTCATAGGATTAAAAAGATGAGATATTGTTAATTCGGATAGACTAGCACAAGTTATACTTCTTGACTAGATCAAGCGATTGATCTCATAAACTGTAAACATGAGATGTTTAGAGTTAACATATGGACACTTGTTAGAGTAGACAAGTACATTGGATGACCTACTATGAGACAATCACATGAATTCTCTATTCAATATCAGTAATAGTCTCATCAAGCAATAGTGCAAGTAACTTGGACTTGAGATACTTAAGATTATTTTGGATACTTGTTCTATAATTTAACTTCATTCCTTATTGTCTCTCAGAGGTCGCTCATAGGGTGGTGATTTGGTATAGCTTGAAGTATTCAAAGGTAGTTGAGTAGTCAATAAAGCATTCGTTGCTCCTGATAGAAGAAGAGTATACATATAGCCTATTGTGAAGATTATTACTTGGAAATCCTTGGCCGAGGTAGACATGTCTTGAAAATAGTTTTCAAGAATATATCAAATTGAGTAATGAGTCTCAAAGACAAGAATTAATATTCTTTGGATTACATGTGATATAGTCAGTCTAGTGAAAGTTGACACAGTCCATGCTCTGAGCCAAATAAGGTATAGTGAGGTAAAAGGGCGAATTGCACTATAATTGTCAATAAAAGGGTTTATAGTTAGACCACTAACTTTCTGGTTAATTGGAGGTCATGATGTATTACTAGATACTGCTTATAAGCTTGGAAACCTAATAGGTCATACATAGAAGGTTTGAAGAACATATGAAATGGCTTTGGATTGGATCCAAAATATAAGAGAGAAAAATTGGGTCAGGACTATTTCAAGTTCTTGAAAAGGGTTTCACGATCTTGAAGGGTTTTTTGTTGCAAAAAGGTTTTATGTTTGCGAATAGGGTATTCGCTATGGGTTTCATAGTTGTGATTCTAAATATGAACCATATTGTATCTCGATGGCTTTTATGCATCACTCTAAGTCATAAGTGCAACATGTGCAATGCCAACTAAGTTCACAATCCTGAACATAGGTTCACAATCTTGAAGTAGGTCGGTTCAGCAAACATCATTCCATTAGGATGCTTATACCTAGGGATTCTCTAACCCTACTCTAATTCATATCAGAGGACATATAAATAGCCTTATAAAGGGTTATTTTTGAGGCTACCTCATTTGAGATAAAAGAGTATACATACTCTCACTCTCCTATAAATCAATCCACCTTGCTATAACATAGTTGATTAATCAATCCATTCCCTTAGAGGTTCCCTCCTTCCTTTGCATGGATATCATTTTGTAGTTTGCGATAACCCAATAAGAAACCGATAAGAAAGAAATTCGTGAAGAACAAGTTACAAGATTAAAAGGTAATCATCTTCAACAAATTTGTTGGAAAGATAATGCACTAAGAAGGGGGGTTAAATTGGTGGCAAATAGAAATTTTTCGCTTAATGGATTTCTTTGAGTGTTTAAGTAATATGCAAATAAAACATAGAAACTAAAGGAGCAAGACAAGATTGTACTCAAGGATTTATAGAGATTCGGGTGTTAACAAACCCTAGTCTTCTCGCCAACCACAATTGGGAGTTCTACTATCTCAACTTGAGATTACAAAAGAGTTTCCTAACTAACTCACAATTAGAGAGTTTTTCTAGCTCACCCACAACTAAGTGTTTTCTCAAGGCTCACACCGAACCCAAATCCCTTGTATTTTAATGGCTCACACGACAACCAATTCCTTATGTTTTGAACATGCTCACACACAATACAACCTATACCTAAGTGTTTAAGGTTGACACTTAAACCTTTCTTACAAAAGAGATGAAAAATAAAATTACAAGAGTTTTGGCACACTTAAAATCAAGCTCGTATATTCTAAGGCCTTTTAGAGGTCTATTTATAATATTTACCTTCCAATTAGCCATTACAAATAGTGTCAAAATTATTTCTAACATTCAAAAGATGATTGATTAAAAGTTGTCTAACAGAGACAGTTTCCCGATCGGAAAATTCATATATCCGTTGGAGCCTACGACATAGCAGCCTTTGATTGGCCCTTTTCTTCAACGGATCTTTAATGACTAGTCCCTATATGATTTTTCCGATCGGGACTACTTGTTTCTCGATCGAGACCTCTTCGAGGATGCCATAGCCAAGGTCCTGGATTTACTGGCTTCAAATGCTTCCCGGTCGAGACACCCCTTCCCGGTCGGGATATTGGTCAGCTTGACTTGGTCATTTTGACTTTTAGATAATATGGCACACTTTGGTGGAGTCTACTCTTCAACGGTCATGTCCATTTGAATTTATCGGTTGGACCATCACATTTTTCGATCTAGAAATTGGCTTTCCAGGTCGAGGCAAGGCATGTCACGGTCTTTATTTGCGTCTAGATCTCTAGAAGGCCAATAGGCTATTTTTTTCCGTTCTGGACATGGATTTTCCAGTCTATACTGCAGTCCTGGTCGGGAGTTACGCGTCTCTAGGAAATAATTGATTTGTTCAATGGGAAATTACAACCAAATGTACTGAAATTTTGAACATTATCAATACAATATTAAATGAAAACATTAGTAATATTTAATTTGATTGTAAATATCAAAATAGAGATCAATCACCCTAAGGTCAACAAAATTGTCTGGTTTAATTTGATTATGATGAACATAGGACACTCCATTAGGTTTTGGATTAAATAAAATTTAAAATTTCACTGCCATTAAGTATAAAATATGTTCAAAATCCAACAAAAACACACATAATTTTTTTCAAAAACAGAATGAAACAATAATATAGAAAAAAGGCAATTAGGTTAACGTTGTTTTAGATAAAACAAAATAGGAAAACACAATTGGGTTATTGTTTTGTGAGATTTTTGGGGTCTTTCAACATTTGGTAGGTGGGATTGAGTTATTAAAATGTGGGTAATAATAGTTATTTGGTTGCTAAGAAAGTGAGGGAAAAGGCAAAAAAAAGTGTTTGGTTATGAAAGGTTTTCTAGTTATTTCATTTAATAATTACTAAATAAGAAAATGTTCTAAAAAATCATGTAATTTTTTATTTAAATTTTTTGCTAATGTGGAAAGTCAACTAAGCATTTCATTAAGAGAGTTAATATTTTTAAAATGAGAGAATTTCCTATTATAAAATCAATTTAAAAGTAATTTTCTATTACAAATTGTGTTTTAGGTATGAGTTTTTATAAATCAAATAATTGCAATATGTCATTTAAAATTACCCTTTAAAATCTAAACTTCGCAAACCTAACCCATCATGTTTTATAGGTCTACATTATCATCATCTATATAAATTTTTTTTTTTAACCTTTCTTGGACTTCATAATTTTAAAATTTATAATAAAGAATCCATAGAATTAATTTGATATATTATTAGAAAATTTTATCCGAACTCTAATAAAATAACTCGACATACTCGAATCAAACTTTATTTTTTATTCGCTTTTGTACGATAAATCGAGATTGATTGAGTTTCGTTCCCTCCTAATTAACCTAACACATTTTCGCAATTAATTAAAATTGCTATCTTCAACCGTTGACATGACAATCATCAATAGTAACAATACATAATCAAAAAATCAAACCAAGTTCATATAATCTTTTATTTCTATAATAAAAAGAAATATGCAATATTTAATTAACAAATGATTGTTCGATGATCTTTATTATTGGCTTCTTGTACTTTAATTTGTTCACTATTATTAAAATAAAATAAATTATCTAAGAAGGTGTAGTTAAGAGATCTGAATTCGATTCCTAAATATATAATTATTTTGATACTCATAAAAAAATAATTTGTTGCTCTTCAAAGTATTATTCGACTTATTCTGGATTAATCGAGCTAAAATTGATACCAAATTAAAGACTAAAAAAAATAAAAAATAAAGAAAAAGCAAAACAAAGTCAAAGGCTATAAAGGTTAAAAGTTTTTCTCTGGGCACAAGATAGGCATACTCTACTATCATACATTGTTTCCCCTGATGAGGAAGAAAAACCAACGCAAAGTTGCAATTTCTTTGCCTATTCCAGTTGTTATTGATGGAATCGTAAGTGCTAATCCTTTTGATTATTTGGGTTTGGCAGATTGTGTTCAATATTATGAAGATGATGTCGTGGTACCTCCTAATTGTCCTATAAATGCAAGCCAGATTGAGATGGAGCCGGTTAGGGCTTCATCTTCTTGTCCTTAGGCCGTTGAAATCCACGCCTCTGGTGAGCTATCAAAAGAGGTTTGGGATGATCTATTCAAAAAGAATCAAGTGAAATTTTTTGCATATGGTCTTCGATATGTCCCTCCATTAATACACAATTGGTCCAAAATTGTAAAGTTAATGCGGCAGAAGTTTCTCGATAAGTTGATTGATGGAAATGTGCTTTGATTGGGGTGTTTATGGCAAAGAACTAAGATTTAAAAAGCTAGAGAGCTTTGTCATGAATCGCTGGAAGGACTTAGGGCCAGTGTAGGTTATTAAGGTCAAGGTTAGCCTCTTTGTGTTTGTCTTCAATACTGAACAAGGGAAACAAATGGCTCTTGAGGATTGTCCGCTCACTTTTGATAATCATCCCCTGATTCTCAAAGAATAGTCTGACAGATTGGATTTCAATCTTGCTACACTTCTTTCTGTACCTATATGGGTTACATTCCCTCTTCTTCCATAGGAGTTTTGGGGTTCTGATAGTTTGAGTGCCATTACCAGTGTTATTGGCAAGCCTCTATTCTTTGATCAGTATACCTCTTAATGATCTCGGCTAGCTTATACTCGTGTTCTTATTGAAGTTGATATTAGTCCTAATCTTCCTAAATGGATTACTTTGGATAATGGCAGTAGTGGATTACTCGGTCAAGTTGTGTAGTATGAATGGAAGCCTCTCATTTATGGCAAATGTAAACAGATTAGGCATTCACAAATGGTTTGTCCTTCTCAACTCAAGCATGAATGGAAAGCTAAGAACAAGGAGGGGAGACAGGCCACCAGAGAGGCTCCTATTGGTGATTTGGATAGGTTGGACCTGGATAAGGATGCTAACAAAGAAAATGTGCCACTTAAGGTTTTCCAAATGGTCACCCGAAGTAAAAAGCTTTTGGACAACCCGGCTATCAATGCTCAACTGCATCCTTTTACTACTGGGCCTGTGGTGGAGGGGAAGAAAGTTTTGGCTTTAAATCAATTGGTTACTACTAGTTCATATGTTACTATTAGGCTCTTAAAAGATCATCTTAGCCCCTAAGTAAGGATAAATGATTGTCTCATGGAATATTAGGGGTTTCAATGACCCCATTAAGCAACAAGCAGTTCACAATTTGCTTTTATCATGACATGTCTTGGTTGCTAATATCCTTGAAACTCAAGTTAGACTAGTTAATTCTGAAAAGGTGTGGAAAGGCTTAAATTTGCATAATCGGTCTTTGGTTCATTATGGTGACTTACAAGCGCTTGGTCAAATCTAGGTGCTTATTAATGATGCTACTATTAATGATGCTACTACTAAGGTTGTGATACTGAAGAAACACCCTCAGTTTATTCATTGTCAGGTTGAGTTGTCGTATTGTGTTTTCTTCTAGACTATTGTCTATCGGGCAAATACAATTGAGGAGCATTATGATTTGTGGAGTAGCCTTAATGCTCTTAGCTCTAGTTGTTCTAGTGGATCTTAGTTAGTTCAAGGGGATTTTAATGATGTCCTCTCTGATAGAGATCATATAGGAGGAGTGCCTATTGATGCTAATCACATCTTTGAGATGGGTGATTGTATTCAGCATGTTGGTTTAATGGAACTCAGAACCTTGGGTTGCTACTTTACTTGGAATAATAACCAGGTTAGTGATGATAGGATTTGGAGGAAAATTGATCGAGCATTAGTTAATCACACTTGGTGGGATCAGTTTAATTCCTCTTTTGCTGAAGCCCTGCCTCCTACTTTATCGGATCATAGTCCGATTTGTGTGAGTTTGGGAATTTCGAGTAGTAATCGGAAATCTAGGTTCATATTCTACCATGCCTGGACTTCTCATAGTGATTATATTGCCTTTGTTCAAGGAGGATGGAATTCGGACATTGATGATTCTAGCATGTTTAGGATGGTATCCAAGATGAAGATTCTTAGAAAGCTGTTGTGTAATTCAACAAGGACCATTTCTCCAACATTTCCTTCTATATTGGTCAGTACAGAGATATGGTGGCAACCCTTCAATTAAATCTTCAACATGATCTTTTGAATAATGCTTTACTTGAGGAAGAAAGGGCCATAGTGCAACATTTAAGGAAAATCATGAGGCAAAAAGAAAGCATTTTACGACAAAAAGCTAAAGCCTCATGGCTTCAACTTGGTGATTCAACTCAAAGTTCTTTTATAACTCCATCAAGCAAAGAAGTTGCAGAAATGCTATCAATTATATTTGCAATGTTGATGGTGTTGTTATTACTGACCCGACTGACATCAAAGATGAATTGTTAGTGTTTTACAAAAATCTTCTTAGGGTTTCAGTTGTGAAGCAACAAAATATTAATCTTTCTATTATTTCTAATGGTCCTCTAGTATGTGAAGAAGACCTTGCTATGCTAATGGCTCCTGTTTCTGAGGAAGAAATTCGGATAGCATTGTTTTCTAATTAGATCTGAGAAAGCCTTAGGGCCTGATAGATTTGGCAGCTCCTTCTTCAAAGCTAGCTGGTCTATAATCAATCATGATATTACATAAGCTATTTAAGATTTCTTTAGTAATGAAAAACTTCTAAAGCTGGTCAATGATACAGTGCTCACTATCATTCCAAAAATCCCCAAGGCTGAATGTCTTGGGGATTTTATACCTACAGCTTGCTATAATACTCTGTATAAATGCATCACCAAGATCTTCACTTCCAGATTGGGACTTATTTTGTAGATCTTATCTCCCCTAATCAATCAACTTTTATACCTGGGAGAAACATCTCTGATAACATCTTGATAGCTCAAGAATTGGTTAGAAATTACCATCTCCATAAGGGCAAACCAAATTGTGCTATTAAAGTTAATCTTAAGAAAGCTTATGATTAGGTGTGTTGGGATTTTCTAGAGGAGGTTCTACTAGCTTTGGGCTTTCCTTTTGGTTTAGTGCACAAAATTATGAATTGCGTACGAACTCATTACTCTATCATGATTAATGGTGAAGCCCGTGGTTATTTTGCTAGAGGCAAAGTTTTAAGACAAGGGGACCCAATGTCACCTATGCTTTTTATTCTTTGCATGGAATATTTGTCTCGTGCTTTGAAAAATATGAATTATAATCAGTTTGAATTTCACCCAAGATGCAAAAAGTTGAAACTCAATCACCTTATTTTGCTAATGACTTGCTTCTTTTTAGCTCTAGCTCCATTATTGCGGTTAGGCAGTTTCATATGATCCTGGAGCACTTTAAGGATGTTTTTGGTCTCCAAGTAAATCCGACCAAAAGTTCAATCTATTTTAGTGTTGTGGATGAGGTGAGTAAATTTGATATCCTTTGTTTTATGGGTTATTGGGGAGGGCCATTTACCTGTTAGATATATGGGGCTTCCTTTGCTGTCCATTAGTCTGTCTAAGTCTGATTGTACTAGCCTAATCTCTAAAATCAACTCTAGAATTAATTCCTGGTCATATAAATCCCTCTTCTATGTTGGTCGGCTCCAGCTCCTTAACACTATTTTGGGGAGTATACATGTCTTTTGGGCAACTATTATGCTTCTTCCCAAAGCCATGCTTAATGACATCAACTGAATTTGTAGAAGATTTTTATGGTCTGGTCAATCTAATAGTAATTGTTCTAATTTGGTTGCTTGGACTGACATGTGTAAAAAGAAATGTGATGATGGTTTGGGTGTAAAGGATATTAAGATATGGAACAAAGCCATATTGTGTAAGCATATATATTTCTTATTGTCGAATAGGCCTTCTATTTGGGCATCTTGGGTGATTGATAATCTCCTTAATAGACTTAGTTTTGGGGGGATCACCAAATAATGCAATTCCTGTTGGGCGTGGAGGAGCCTACTTCATATCAAAAAAGATATTAAACCTTTTTTGTCCTATAAATTGGGGAATAGTTCTTCTTTCTCCTTTTAGTTTGATCCTTGGCTAGATAGGGTTTCACTTCATGAAAGGTATAGTAACATGTCTTTCACTGATGCAAGTATTCCTAAAAAAACTAAAGTTTGTGAGTTGTAGAGAGATAATGGTTGGAGGTTACCAGATCCTCTTAATATTTTTACTCTTATGGCTTGGACTGATATTGCTGAAAATGTCTCCTTATATGCCAATGTGAATGATACCATTATATGGAAAGGGAATGAAAAAGGCATCTTCTCTATTAAGAATGCTTATAACTGCTTGTAAGTCCCTACTCCTAAAGTTTATTGGGCTAAGATCCCATGGAGAAAAAGGCAAATCCCTAGACAATGTTTTGTTTTGTGGTTAGCTCTTCGTGGTTGTCTAAGAACTAAGGATAAATTGAAGAGATAGTGGATCCTTGACAATGATATTTGTGTTTTTTTTGTTTCAATGAGGTTGAAACTATACAGCACCTCTTTTTTTCTTGCTCTGTCATTTATAGTATTTGGAAAAAGATTTGTAATGCTTGTGCAATAAAAAGGATTAATCATAGATGGAGAAGGGTTATAAGATGGGCCAAGGGACTGGGAAATCGCAGCTGTCAAGCATTAGACGAGCTGCCCTTGCCACCTCAATGTACTGGATTTGATTGGCACAAAATAAGTGCATCTTCTCTAGTGTTCAACTTGATGAGAGGTGGGTTCTACGGCAAATAAGCTTAAGTATGCTGGTAAACTATAAAGATAGTTATAGCAGTGTTCATATTCAAAAAATTCAGCAATTAGGCTGTCTTTGATTGTTTTGCAGGGTTTTTTTCTTGCAATGTGGTTTTGTACAGTTGAGTTTTGTACAATAATATTCCCTTCCGATTGCTTGATAAAAATAATAATAAAATAAAATAACATATGGTATCCTCAAGAGGTGAGATGATTAATTAGAGGTATCGAATTTAAGCCTATTTATAAAGCACATTTAAAATTTGAGAATAAGTGGTTTATCTTTGGCACAAATCCAAATTACAAGATATATATTTAAAAAAAATAAAATAAAACCAATTCATCATTGACAAGCTGTTCATGCTTTAATGCTCTTGAAAAAGTTATTAGTTATTGAATCAAATAATAAATTAAAAGGAGAAGAAAGAAAAAAAGTCTTACTTTGTTTAACTCTAACCTCATAATAAATTCCAATGCTTATCAGATCGCATAGTATAATATAAGTTTGCATTTGGATAGTTATGGATTCCAGTTTGAAGAAAATATTATATTTTAATAACATAAGGTTTTTCTGAGGTGAATTTGATATATATATATATATATATATATATTAGTTTTTTATAAATCAACACGTCGTATGCATAATTTGAACGAATTATAAGTAGAAAACTAGTTTGATGTTATTAAACAGTGCCTTAGTGTTCTTTTTTTATAAAAGGCTTTTCAAGTAAGCAATATTATTCAAGTCCCTAAAAATAATGTAGATTATAATCTAATTTAGTATTACCAAACAGTGCTTTAACGTTCTTTTTTTAGAAGTGGTATTATTATTATTATTATTATTATTATTATTGGCTTTTCATTTTTTAAAATTTTTATTGAGTATTTATTATTCAACAATACCAAATACTGAAAATAATAGTGGATGATAATAGATTGGTTTGCCATATTCTTCGACAACTATTGAGATCTAAATTTCATCTTTGGTTGTTTCGAATTGAAATGCATTTGGGTTTCTCTTTAAGAATGTTATTTTGGAAGAACAATTTCTGCCTTTTGGTTTTAAGGGTTTGAGATTGATCGCACAACGGAGTGGACATCGCGTTAGGCTCCGGACCTAAAGGTCGTGGGTTCAAATCCCGCTGTGATTGAATCCTCTTCTCTGTTGGAAGATGTTTGAAATTCAACTTGAAATTATGTGTTCCTCTTATACTTTTTTATATTTTGATTAGCCTCGTTGCTGCTGCTTCTTTTTTTTTCTATATAGAAAAAAATATTTATTTGTTAATATCTATTTGACCAATAAAAATATCAGATGCTGAATTTTAGATTAGTCATTCATTTTCTAACACTTTTTAATTTTTATTTGGATTTATATTTATAAGTAGATAAATGATCTTAATTTTCAATGTGGTTTGTATTTTATAAACCATTTTTATATAAATTAATTTAAACTGAATTACTTTTTAATAATAATATTTTTTTGGATAATATTTTTTATTATTTTATTATGTCATGTTCTTGCTATGTCTATATCTTAAATTTTTAGAATTTGTCGTGTTCGGTTACAATTTCTTGAAAATAATCTTTGGTGTCTGCCGAGAAAAGACAAACTGAAACATATGTTTTACTTTGAGCCCAAATAGGCAAAAGCCTTTCAAATCACAGTCAAGTTTGTGTTTGAATGGATCAAAGAAGTCATCATTTCAAGGCATTTTAAACCTTTATTGAACAATATTGCCTAAAATCACAATTCAGACGAGCCTAAACAAAATTTAATCCATCAAGTCAAGAATGATCAGTTCATAACCAATATCCCAAATTAACCAATCTCAAGCTGATCACTAGCAGCAAACACAGAAAACAACCATGGTCAGCTCCAGTTTAACCTTGAAACGAAAAATTGCATCCCAAATTAGGGAAACCCATTTAGTATATAGCAAACCCTAGAACATGCCCTCTTCAAAATGATCAATTCTGACATGTTCCAGTCATCAGTATAAACGTTGATATATAAACGAATTGCATATCCTAATTAAACACAAGAAAATAAAGTGAGAGAAAAAAAAAAGCAATAAACAAGTAGATCTGCAAAATGCCATAAGAACATGCAATTAGGTTAGAACCCTCGATCAATAAAGAGTGGTGGATTGAGATTCACTCAGAAATAAAATCATCTAAAAATGCATAAAATACAATCAAAACACAAATAAAATTACCAACTAATAAATCGAATTTTGATCGGAATAATATTGAAGCGTAATACCATATGAACAACATATCTAACAAATAATCTAAAAGCTAGACACAAATCTATATTAAAAAAAAAGGAATTGAATTTAAAAAAAAAAAAAGAATAACCAAACGAAGATTAGAGAAAGAGGAAATAAGAATAGATTACCGGCGTATTTGCCCCTGAAAGCAGACATAGTTGGCTATTTGGTTGAATAGAGGAAGAAAGATTGGGAGAGTAAGAGAAAAATGAAGACAGAGCAGAGATCGAGAATGCAAATGCAAGACACAGAGATTTCTTACCTCAAAATTAGGGATTTCTTAGCTTAGGTTTGATGATTACACCAAATGCCGAAACTCTAACACCAAATGCAGGCTAAATTAGAAGAAGAAGAAGAAAGAAGAGGGGAGATTACCTGGAAACGGGAGGAGAGACCAAAGAGAGAGAGATGGAATCGGCAGTATCAGCGGAATGGAGACACCATACACCACCTGGAAACGGGAGGGAGGGAGGAAAGACCAAAGAGAGAGAGATGGAATCGGGAGGGAATATTTGGGTAGCTGCTGCAGGAAATGGGGAAGAAAAGGGGGAAAGGGATATATATTGTATCTCAAACAGCGACCACAAGAGAGTTTGTCGCTAATTGAAAAATAAATTTTATATTTTTATTTATTATATTAATATAATTATTAATATTTATTAATATTAACATATTTTTATATATTTAATTAAGCATAATATATAATTAATTAAATCGTAATTATATCATTAATTACATCATAATATATAATTAGTTAAAACATGCAATTATTTAATTAATCATCATATACAATTAATTAAATCATTTAATTTTCTATATCAATACTAATATACAAATTAAATTTTTTGTAAATAATATTATATTTAATTAATTATTGTAAAATTTAATTAATTAGATGATTATATATTATATTTTAGAAATATAGACATTGTTTATGTGGTATATTTCATTTTAATTACTTATTATCTAATTAATATACTAATTAAACTTTATCTGTTATAAAATTATATATAATTTAAATAATTTTATAATAATAATTAAATTTAATTTCAATTATAATATTTATTTAGTATTAAATTATTCATAATAATATTAATAATAATAATATATTTCAAAATTTATTATAATTATTATTTATATAATTATATTTAAGTTTTATTTAAGAGATTTTTAAGCAAAATACCAAATATTAATTTATTTTTTCAAAATTACGTGTCCTTTCATTATTTTTCATTTTTATTAAACTTCTTTTCATTTTTATCTATTATTTCGCAAAGTAGGTCTATTACAAGATTTACTTTTGTTTAATTAATAGTTCTTCACTTCGAAAATACTTTTTATTTTTTGATTTTTGAATAATTGGGTCTTTTGCATCGAGATATATCGAAAGTATTATCAAGGTATACCCAAGATATTTTTAGAGAATTTTGATGTTTTGAATTTTGATTCAATTATATTCTTCTTCCTCTTCTTCTTTAATGATAATATAATCTTGTTCTAGTTATTTTGTTTTGCATATACCTAAGATATAATACATTGCAACATTTTGTTTGATTTTTCAGAATTGAACCAACATATACCCAACGTATACTAAAAAATGCTGAAAATATACCATCTTCACATATTTTAGAGTGCTTTTCAAAAATAATTACAAATAATTATTTGTTTAATTATATATATTGTAATAATTAAGTTTAATTTTATTATTATTATTTTTCTATTATTATGTTTTTAATTTATTTTGATCTATTTTTTATTATATAAAATTTTTGCGCGATTCCCATTTATACCAAGTGATGATATATTTGTTATTAAAGTAAAATTTCGTATAATCTAAATAAAGTTTTAATTTTCATCTTCTTCGTCCGCTTTAAGATATTCTCATGGAATTCCCAAATATATACCGAAATTTTTCCAACATATGCCCAAAGTATTCATATGGGGAATTCCTTCTAGGAAATTCTCAATGAATTCATAATGTATACTCAAAGTATCCACAAGGTATACCCAAGGTATTTCCACGGAATTCTCAAGAAATTGCCAAGGTATATCCAAAATATCTTCAAGATATACTTAAAATATTCCCATAGAATCTAAAGATATACCCAAGGTATCCTTAAAGTATATCTAAGATATTCAAAGAAATTTTCTCCTAGGGAATTCTTTGAAAATTCCTAAAATATATTTAAAGTATCCCCAAGATACACTCAATATATTCCAAAGGTATTCATAAGAAATTCCCAATGTATTTCCAATCTATTTCCAAAGTATATCTGATGTATTCAGAAAGGTATAGCAAAATGTTTGTTTGAGATTTTGTGATGTTTTGAATTTTGATTAAATTATATTCTTCTTCTTTTTCTTCTTCTTTAATGATTTAATTGTTCTTGTTCTTATGTTGTTTTCAATGAAATTTTGAATCAAGATATTTCCAAAATATACTAAAAGTGTACCGAAAATATATCATCTAGGCATATTTTGGAGTCTATAAAAATATATATAGGTATCCGTTTTTTGGTATTTCTGTCAAATTTTCTATTATATATGATATTATATTCAGATCTATTGGATGATCATTAATTAATGATATATATAATTCGTTCATTTGTCGTGCCCTACTAATACATTTGATATATAATACAATGAGCCTATATATTATATATAATAACTTTTATTATTATAATTTTTCAAATTAGCTATATATAATATATCTATATTAATTAATTCTTTAAATCATTTAATTAATATAAGTATATACTTAGAATTAGTCTAATTTTTATTTAATTTAATTAATATAGTTATTATTAGGACTATGATAATATATATAATTAATTTTATAGCATTAAAATTTATTTTACACCAATTTAATACATGTTAATTAATTAAACTCTAATTTATTAATCAATTAAATTATAAATTTAATACTTATATATAAATATAAATATTTTTTATTTCTATTAATTAATAAATATATATATATAATTATTTAATATTTAATAATAAATGTTTATAAATATTAATATTAAAAATTATATATTAACAATAGCTATCACACTTGTGGTAGCTAATTCAGTGTGGTAGCTGATCAACTACCACAATTAGGGATATCAACGGGTAGAGTATTCGCAAAAAATGTCCAATCCAAACCCACTTATATATACACTTACTCGTATTCATTCCAAATCCAATTAGTATTATCCGTTTAATTATATAAATCCGTTTATCATTAAAAAATTTAAAATAAAATTCAAAATTAATAAATAATTAAAAATTTATAAAAATATATAAACAATCTATTATAAGTTACTATAAAATCAAATAAAACAAACAAAATAAAAATTCAACACATTTAAATTAAAATAATTCATCTATAAAAATAATATTAAAACAATAAAATTCAAATATTTTACGTTATGATAGAAAAATTATATTTTAAATTTTCAACTTTCATTACATTTTTAATTCAACAACACATAAAAAATAATTAATTATATCATTACATTCAATAAATTACAATAAAATAAATCTTATATATATATATATATAATCGGGTTTATCGAGTAGCGAGTACCTGATGACCTCTACTCATACTCATCCCAAAACCCTAATAGAATTACCCATTAGGATTTAAATAGATTCAGATTAAGCAGATATCAGCGAAACTCGTACCTGTGGTCATCTCTAACCACAACAAATGTGGTAACTAATCAGTAACCACATTCTACCACATATGTTGTGGTAGCAAAATAGCTACCCCACTAATTGTGATAGCTAAATAGTGACCACAACCATGTCGCTAATAGCTATCACAGGTATAGTGGTAACCGATCAGCTATCATAGTACTATTTAGCTCTTTAGCGACTACAATTGTGGTTTGTGGTCATTAAATAGCGACCAAACTATTTTGTGGAAGCTATTAGCGACCACACTATCTGTGATAGCTATTAGCGACCACTACAATTGTGGTTGTTGATTAGCTACCACTATGTTGTCTTTTAATTTATTGCTAAAAAAGGTGCCAAATTTAGCGACGACTTTTTGTAGTCACTAATTTGTGGCCTCTAAATGGTAACTATTAGTTTAATTATTTATTTAGTCATCTTTGGTTACTAGGTGGTCGCTAAGTAATAGCTAAATGGCGACCATTGTCTATGGTAGCTATTTTAACATTTTTTTTTATAGTGTTTCTCTTATCTCATAATAAAAATTATTTATTTCTTTATTTTAATAAATATTAATTTATATGGCATAAAATAAAATGAAGACCAAAATATAAAGAGTCCATTGGATTTGTAAAAAAAAAATTTACTCTATAATTAAAAAAATTATTTTAGCATTTTTTTGTGGTGTTTCTCTTTCCTCATAATAAAAATTATTTACTTCTTTCTTTTAATAAATATTAATTTATATGATATAAAGTAAAATGAAGATCAAAATATAAAGAGGTATTTGTTAAAAAAAAATTTACTCTATAATTAAAAATGAAGTTAATTACATCCATATTCACTAAACTTTGTATTACTTGCACCTAAATCACAATTTTATATTTTATAATACTAAAATCACTAAACTTTATAAATTATTGTAGAAAAATTATTATTGTTCAATTTTAACGAATTATCAACCGAAAAGTTGACATGGTTGTCGGATTTTTCCACTTCACTTGACATGTGGATATAATGACATGTCATATGTTAGATATGCATCACGTCATATGTCATTTTTTAATTAATCAGTTTGATTTTTAACACATTCGAAAATCTTATGTGACGCCTATGTGGCATTTAACGTGCATTACATCTCGCATGTCAAATGATGTGGCAAAATCCAGATGTCATGTCATCTTTCCAGCTGATAACTTATCAAAATTAGTCGGCGATGGTTTTTTTACAATAATTTATAAAGTTCAGTAATTTTAGTGTTACAAAACAAAAAATTATGATTTAAGTGTAAGTAATACAAAGTTCAGTGATAATTAATATAATTAACTCATTAAAAAGCTCTAAGATGTTCTTTATTCTATTAAAATGCTCTTTAAAATAAAAAATATGGTTAGAAATTCTCTAAATATAAAGAGATAAACCCATTTATATTCTAAATTTTTAAAATATAGAGTATATTAATTTAGAGATATTTTTTATAAAATGATGCTTTAAAAAAAAGAGTATAACTGAAATAAAGAACTTATTCAAAATGTTGTTTTGAGAAACTGACGGCAAAAACTAAAATAAATTATCAGATATATCTATCTTATGGTTTATGATTCCAATTTTGTAGGTTTTCACTCTTTTTTACTTCATATAATATAAAACAAAACTAGTTAATTTAAGTTGAGAAATTGGAGTATGAGTCGAGATGGCAAAGTAATCATCTTCGACATCAATTCTCGAAATGGTATTATTAATACATTAAAATAAATAGAATACTGAAATAAAAAGTGGGTTAATTGCACTGCCGACTATTAAACTTTTTATTATTTATAACAAAATCACAATATTTTTTTGCTGCAGTAAAATCACTCAAATTTTTTTATAAGTTGTATAAAATTCATCTCTGATAATTTTAATTAAGTTGACAACCGAAATATTCATGTGGCCCGTAACATGTCAGCTAGTTTTCACCACAACATTGTACACGTGTCATGCCAAATAGACATCACATCACATTATATACAATTTCACTACCAGTCACTAAATTTTGATTCACTTACTGTAAAAACTGTTGGAAGTAAAAGCGATTTTTGGATTGAGGGGAGTTATAGGTCTCGGTAAAAAATAGAGATTTCAAAAATTTTTATTTTAATCGAAATATGTAAACACACTTTGCATGTAAACACACTTTATATATTAACTTTGAATATTTATCAATTACTTTTATAAATCATATTTTGTAACATTTATGAATAACATCCACTTGTCAAGATCATTTCATGATCTTTAGAATAAAATAGAGAAATAAAAGGTTATAATAAATATTTTAGAATTGAATTTACCAAAAATACAAACCAAGCAAAAACAAGAAAAATCTTGAGTTGTATTTGATGAGACTCATTTGCCAATCAAAAATACATGATCATCAAATATTATTTTTCTCTATTTTTCTTCTCAAGAATAAGAGAAATTTTTCTTATTCTTTTCTTTCTTTCTTTGTCTTTCTCTCTTCTTCTTTCTTTTCCTTTTTCTCTTCTTCCTTCTTTCTCACGTTCTTTCACTTCATCTTCTCTTGTAAGCTTTATATAGGATAAGAAAGAACAAAATGCATTAAATGCAAGGTAAGATAGCAAATTCATTGCATGGCAAGGCAGCAAAGTAGCATTAATCACACATTAATGATATAATATAAGATGGAAGAATATAGCAAGGTAGCATATTTGCACTAATGGCTTAATGCAATGTGCCAAATAAATAAAGAATGATGATGGAAGAAGTAATGTCATATTAATTATATTAATTACTTTAATATACCATTATAGTTAATTTAATTAACAACTTAATTAAATTATGATAATTTTAATTAACACTTTAATTAAAATTATATAGGAGAAATAGTTAAAACTAATCAATATTAATTTTAACTCAAATAATATAAGTGATCATTTCTAATTTAATTTTCAATTAAATTAATTTTCACATCATAAATATTGACTAGCCAAATAATTTAATTTGAATATGACTTGTAACATACAAAATTTTATTGAAATAGAAATATGATATCAACTTCTTAATATTATATTGAACATTATTTCTGAATTCCTAGTTTATCCAAAGACATTGAGTATCGTTTTAGAATTCTATTTTTAATTATCGATAAAATATCAAATATTAGTTTGACCTCTAAATCATAATATAAAGTTATCTCATTATGATCCCGATATTGATTAGGGTCACAGTGAGTAAAACTCTATTGATCAATATACTAATGAGTGATAATTTATATTTTATTAAAATAAGACTATCATTATTAGTCTAACTAATAATATCAATCTTATATCGAATAAGTCATATTTTTCCTGACTAGTAATTTAATTTATCAAAACCAAAATATCAACTCCATTAGGATTTTGCCCTGGTGCTGCAGTATAACAAGTCATACTATTGATAATCTCATGTCTTACTACATGACTAATTGTGATGACTACAAGCCGAATTACTAAGCATGAATAGCCCAGTAAAAGGAAAGAGTACATCCACAACCATCCATAAAAAGACAGTTTTGACAGCTCAAGTCAAATGATTTCGAATCATAAAAGACTCATATTATTACCAAGATAATAACTGTTGATATCTAGCACTAACTGTGCAGTTATTATCAGACGTCACTATTCGGTACCTTAACTCTTTAAAAACCTACTAGTTTATATAAATATTACTATATGATAGAAAATGAGATTCCTAATCAAAATAAACTATGTGATAATCTAGAGGCTCCATGAATACTCAATTCACTGTCTTTTTCTAGTTATGAACATTTTATTATCTTTTACCCGAAATATTTATCTCATTATTATCAACAACTTGATAATAAATTCTCTATGGATAATCAATGAATTATATATTTCATAGTATAATATAACTACTATAATCATAATTTAATCAACAACTTGAATATTTTATTTCTTATGAATGTGAAATATACATGTATCCATTGTACTATATATATATATAAAGTTAATACACTAGGACATATACACTGTTGATAACAAAAATAACTAAACTGTTTTGTTAAAAAACAAAATTTTATTTTTCTTTCACTTAAATAACTAGTAACTAAATTTGATGATAGACAACTGGAAATCTAACTTTACAAGTAAAAACCAGCATTAGTAGGAAAAACGAGTTGGTTGGAACAGATCCAATAATCACTTTACTAACATTAGCAGCTATAGGAGAAAATCAGTTTCAAAATAAGGAGAAAACCCAATTACCAAAGCTAGCATGAATCATGATTTTTGAAAAAGGGGACAATAGATTCAATTTTTTGTTGTTGTAAAAATTCAGTGCCACATTAGTTTCTAATTCAGATTTGTAGTTATTTTTTTATCGAATTTAATTGTAAGTAATTTAAGTGAAAGGAAAGCAAAAATTTATATTTTTTTTACAAAAAAAAAGTTTAGTAATTTTATAGCAAGTGAAACTAAATTCAGTGATCATTAATAAAATTAATTATGATATATCATCATTCTTCAGTTAGGTTTGCTACATAGTGACTAACGTGACTCAATTTATTGAAGTTGATGATGTGTCATCTATATGACATATGATGATGCAGCACATATTCACTGTTATGGTGAAAAATGGATGTCACCTCCCATGTCACGTCAGTATTCTAGTTGTCTAACTTACCCAAACTGGCCGAAAATATTTTTTGTGCAACCTAATAAAATTGAATAATTTTACTGCAATAAAAAATATATTGTAAGCAAATGATAAAAAAATTGAGTGAACTTGGTGCAATTAACCCAATAAAAAGCCTATACTAAAGATGTTTTGAGAAGTTGACTACAAAAACAAAAATAAATTATGAGATATATCTCTGCCCTCCCCTTATCTTTTCATGGTTTAAGATTCCAATTTTTCATGTTTATCACACTTTTTTCTTTAATAATATAAAGTAAAACTAGTTAATTAAAGTTGATTTGTGTTGAGAAATTGGAGTGTGATTTGGGCAGACAAAGTAATCATGCTCGACATCATTGCTCGAAAGGGTATTACTAATACATTATTAAATGATTAAATGCAGCATTAGTTCAGATAAAAGAGATGTATATATAGACTATAGGACAAGGGAATAAATGGAAAAACAAACCTTTTTTTTATTTCATTAAACGACAAATTGGGTGCTTCGTTTCATATCTAATCCAAGATTCTAGTGGGATGTGATTTCGATTTATCCAGTTTTTAGTTTGTTTTTCATGTTATTCAATTTTATTACAATTAATTTTAAATTATAAGAAATTGCATAACACTATTTTCTCATTATTAATTTTGTAAAATTCATTAGGTAAATGGATTTTGCGTCGACTCTTTTTTAAAATTAGTTTACAGAATGAGAGTTGATCCAAGTGAAGTAGTAGTATAATTATAGCAAAAAATGTGGGATAGTCTAACACTCCCCTCCTGCTTATGCCTAGATTTGCTAGAGGGAATAATACAATGGGAGTCACCTAAAGAGTGAAAATAGCATATTGTATTCACAGACCAACTGTAGGTAATCCAATATCGTTTGATTTTGATACTACGTAAAATTTGTTAGGTAAATAAGTTTTAGATCTAACTTTTTTTAAAAACTAATTGAAAATATGAGAGTTGTCCAACTATTGTAAGTAGTAGTTTATTTATATTCAAATTTCAGCTCTGTTACTCTAAACCACTAAATCAAATATAGTTCTAATATTAATTGTTAGAAAAACTAAAAATCTATTGATATTTAATATGATTTTTGCTGGCTTGTAGATAATTTCACTCCGCACTAATTAACTAATTAATAAATAGAATAATAATAATGATATTAGTTAATAATAATTATTATCATTATAAGTGAATAACCAGCTTCCCACTTAGAATTTCAATCATTAGATTTCCCGCAAGTGGAAGCATTTAGAAACCGAGTTCCCAATGGAAAATTGTTTTCATGCAATAAGGGAAAACCAATTAAAATTCGTTTGGAAACCCAAATAAAAAGAGAAAAACAATGAAAGATCAATAATATAGGTATATTTCTAATCATGTCTTCTTTTGCATCTTGTTAATCACATTCATCTTTTCTTTTGTTGAAGGTGACAAATTCTCCACTGTAGTGTAGATATATTCTAGATATTCAATTACACCAAATTTTGAAAGAATCAAACTTATAATTTTGAAATATGATAAGTTTCAATCTCTTATAGCACAAATATTTAATTTATCAATCTAAGGGCATGTGCAAAGTGTTATTTAGAGCATAAAATTTCTTCCACAAACACTATAAGAATATATATATACACACACACACACACGAAAGAACGACCACATAGCGATTAATGGGAGACCAAATTTTTATCTTTTGCATTAGCGATAATTCAATGGTTACAATCATGCCACTAATGTGCACAGCGAGTGGTCGCTAAATCACAGCCAAAAACGACGCGAGATATAGTGACGATTATAAAAACTGACTTAACAGACAATATCCCTTCTGCTTTTACTCATCCAGGTGTTGATTATTCACACATTCCAACAAGTTCATATTGTTGTTCCACAACCAATTACCCAACCCAATAGGAAAAGTACAAGGCTTACCAGACCTTCAGCCTGGTTACATATGATTTTGAAACTAATCTTGCACAACGTCACCCTACCTCCTTATTACTAGACATTATAAAGATGCATATTTATGTTTCTTGGCTAACATATTTGTAATTTAAGAGCGACATAGCTATGCAAAGGCTGTTAAACACAAGTAGTGGGCAATAGAGGCATGGCTTAATGCTTTAGAAGTGAACCATACATAGGAGCTGACATAATTACCACCAAATAAAAGGCCTATAGGTTCAAAATGAAGCATAAGCCAGATGGCAATGTTGATAGATATAAAGCATGCCTAGTAGCAAAAGGGTATAATCAAGTGGAGGGAGTGGACTTAACTGAATGTTTTTCCCCTATAACAAAAGGGTATAACCAAGTGGATGGGTTTTTTTGGATGAAGAGTTAATGGGTACTTTAAGGCAGCACTAGGGCAAGTATGAAAATTAGTGTGGTCTTTGTATGGTTCAAAATAGGCTTACGCCAAATGGAATGTGGAATTTTGTTCCAAGCTTCAAGAATCAGAGTATAAATACGATATATGACATGCCATTGAGGGGGTTAACGGTTGTAACACCCCTTTCAATAAATCCAAACCTATGAGTAAGTATTACAATACCATACTTTGAAAACAAAGTGAACTTTTAAAAATTTTTTTAAGATTACTTTGGTTGCATCATGGTTATCATGACTGTTTTAAAACCAAATCAAAATACATAAAGAAAAGGCGAAATAAATACTTTATATCATTAAAAGATTATATAGGACATTAAAATAGCCATATGGTTTACAACATATATAAACACTGGCTTGTACATCTTTAAAAGTCTATATGGCTTAAAATCAGAGTAACATTTTGGTGTATCACCATCCTCAATGATGTTTGTCCTGTGTAAACAACTTCTCATCCATCTCCAAACTTACATGTAAGAAACACTCACATACTAAGTAACTCGTGTTTAGCGGTATATATATGTATTTATAACAAATGCATGCATGCACACAATGCCTCATATGCATACACACGAACCTTTCCAATATTAAATCGTTAAATCATAAATTATTATAATACCATCTTATTGCATCTAATTATGCAATGGCATACTTTCGTTTATACTTATCAAGTTTGTTGGGTTCAGCATGCAACATCATTCAATTTAGTAAATGATAATTTATGACATTGAACTTCATTTGCCCCATAGCTTCTGAACTGGACTACTAGGATACAGGTTTACTAATTGTAGCCTAAACATTCTGAGTCGCCGTTTAAAGAATTAATGTCTGATTGCAGACTAAGTTATGACATGATGTTTGTTTTCATTAATTTATACATGCCAAATCGCCGGTTGGGAGAATATGTCTGTGCTGGCAGCGGAAAATACATTTGGATTAAGGGGAGTTCTAAATCTCGGTTAAAATTATAGATTTTAAAAATTTTTAATTTTACCGAAACACGCAATCAAATATTGTATGACATGAAAATACACTTTTCATTTTAACCTTGAGCATTTATCCATAACTTTTACCAAAATATATTTTATATCTTTTATGGATAAAATTCATTTTGCCAAGATCATCCCATAATTTTTAAGAACAAAATGGAAAATAAAAGAATTAAGACAAACATTTTACTACTGAGTTCACCAAAATGCAAATCAAGCAAAAAGACCAAAAGTTTTAATTACATTGATAAAATTCATTTTGCTAGTCCCAGATATATGATCACTAAATTTCTCCTTTGAATCAAAGAGAAAAAATTTTGAGAGAAAGCAAAATTTTCTCACTTCGGAGGAACCTCAGGAACCCTCTATTCCTTAATCCAGCACTGCAGCCTCAAGCTCTAATCCACCAGTTCAGACACTTTCAGACTTTTCTCCCAACTGTCCAAAAGGTCCTGACCTTCGACGGATTCGCAGCTTTGCACAGAATATGCTGTTTACCTACCTCGCAATGTTTCAAAATTCTGAAAATGATTAATTAGAATGGTTGGCCTTCGGACATTTTTTTTTCATTTGACTTCTTTGTTTTTAATTTAAATTTTATTTATGATTTATGATGCAATTATGGTGCAACAATTGTATAGCTAACTTTTTAGCTACCACCATTAATCATAGAATCAATTTTCTCTTTTATTATATGTGGTAATTACTTTAATATACCACTATAATTAATTCAATTAACAACTTAATTAAATTATTATAATTTTAATTAACACTTTAATTAAAATTATAAATAAGAGAAATAATTAAAATTAATCACATTAATTTTAACTCTAAAATATAAGTGATCATTTCTAATTTAATTCTCAATTAAATTACTCCCCACATCTATATATAGACTAGACTAATAATGTATTTTGGGTGCAACTTATAAGGTCAATAATTTTATTGGAATGAAAATATAATATTAACTCCTTAATATTATATCGGACACAATTTTCGAATTCCTCGTATACATAGATACATTAAATATCCTTACAGAATTATCCTTTTAATTACCGATGAAATCACAAATATTATTTTAACCTCTAAATCATAATATTAAGCTCTCTCGTTATGATCCCGATATTGATTAGGGTCACAGTATGTCAAACTCTATTAGTCAATATTCTAATGAGTGATAATTTACGTTCTGATTAAAATAAAACTTATCATTATTAATCTAATTAATAATTTAATCTTATATTGAATAAGTCATATTTCTCCTGGCCAATAATTTATTTTATCAAAACCAAAATATCAACTTCATTAGGATATTGCCCTTCTGCTACAGGTTAACGAGTCCTACAATTGGTAATCTCATATCTCACTACATGACTAACTATGGTGACTACGAGCCGAATTACCAAGCACGGATGGCCCAGTACAAGACAAGAGCACCTCCACAGCTACCCATGAAAGAACAGTCTTGACACCTCAAGTCAAAGGATTTCGAGTCAAATAAGACTCATATATTATGACCAAGATAATAACTGTTGACATCTAGCACTATCTGTGCAGTTATTATCGGGCGTCACTGTTCGATACCCTTAACTCTTTAAAAATTCACCAGTTTATTTAGATATCATTTCATCATAGAGAATGAGATTCGTCCTCAAAATAAACCATGTGATAATATAGATGTTCAATGAATGCCCAATTCATTGTCTTATACCGGTTATGAACATTTTTAAAATTATCCTTTATCAGAGATATTTATCTCATTATTATCAACAACTTGATAATAAATTCTCTGTAGATAATCAAAGAGCCGTATATTTCATAGTATTTTTAACTGCTATATTCATAATATAATCAATAACTTGAATATTTATTTATTATGAATATGAAATATATATGTGTTCATTGTGGTATAATAATTAATATATAAAAAGCATAACTATCACAGGCTAAGTTGCCAATAAATCATCGGCAATCTTATTTCTACAGTACCGTTCATTATGCCTAATGGCATGCCAAAAGTTCCGACTCTAGTCCTAATATGAGCATTTAAAAACAGGTTTCTCAAATCTTCCTTTATGTCATCACAGTACGTTCACGTGTGCTTTTTGAGCTTACTACTACTTCAATCATCATAACTTACATCATAATAGCATGTTTTACTATCTCATTCTTAGCTTAATTCATATTAGCAATTATCATGCATTATATTTCAAAGTAGTTGAATGAGGTCATGGGCTCGTTTACATTTTTATCTTGCTTTTTATTTCACGTTATGTATGATGCATAGCATCTTTGCGTTATTGTTAAATAATTTTTCATCAACTTGCAACACATTTTATTGACAAGTACTTAACTTTATCTCATATTCATATGAATTTAGTTCACACATTTAGAAGATGTATGGCATGTTATCATGCTTTGGCTCCAACTAGAGTTACTTTGGTTCAAACTTTAATGCTCTAGTTATGATAGCCTTTACGACTATGACTCTACAATTCAAGGGCGTGAAGTGACTTTCATGGTTTGCCACTTGTGAATTTGGTCCTGACTCTGCTCGTGAAAGCTACTGGTTCTTAACTTTCATTTGACTATTTAAGATTCACATTCAAGGTTGTAAATGTTCCTTCATGGGCACGAAGGCATGCCTTAATGTCTTCCTGATTTCGATTATGATTGTAATCCAAGGCGTAAATGCTACTGGATATCAGTCACTCGATGTGTCCCGATGGGTCACGGCTGTGACACTGAGGTTTATGGTTGTGAATCTAGAAATTTTTAGTGTTTTCTTTTTGTTCCAAAATAGGGTCTACCACAAATCACATATAAGGGCTTTAAAATTGGCTAATGCCAACTACCTTTATCAATATACAATCACATATTTATCTCAAGTTCATGCCTTTATACCGTCTTCAACATATTTAATACCTCAACATATCGTAGACTTACTCAAGTTCATTAATCAAAATGGGTAACATTTATGGTGTGGATCCTTAACTTCATTTATTACCAATATATATAGCACATCAATTTCTCACATTTACATTATTAGAATATCAAACAATGGATAATAAATTCTCATATTATAGAGATACATATGTACTAACCTCTATTTTGAAATCCTTAAATCACACTTTAAGCTTGTTTTATCTCTCCTTTTACTTGAAGATTGTCCTTAGTCCTCGCTTGGTGCTTCCAAGATCCTCTCCTGAAGGGCTACTCGAACCTCTTCTAAATCTAGTTCCCAATCTTTTTTTCTTTCTCCCAAATATTTTTCCTCTAACCAAAAAATTGAGTTCTTTTCTAGTTTCTTGATTTACTAGTTTGAAACAAGGATTTGGATCATAGATATATGTTATGGAGGAAGAAAGTAGGAAAAGAGGACGGAAATTCAAGTAGGCTTGAGAGAGATGAGAAATAGAAGAGGGAGGCGGCAGTAAACATGTGGGAGAAAAATGAGTTGTTTCCCTAACCTTTTCTTTTTATACCTAATGTGTCACGACCATGAACCATCATTTACTGCCATGAATATGGTCTTAATAAATGTTTGCTTTAGAATCATGTGGTGTTTCCTCCCTGCATGGAGTCATGGCAGTGAACTCCTCTTCACAGGTGTGAATCTTGACTTTTCCTTAATTGAGTAGAAAATGATCCCAAAAACCATCATAATATGACTTTCTTATCACAATATCTCCTAATTTTTAATACTCGTTTAATGTCCAATTACTTTGTAAACCTAAATTTGAACTTTGTTAAGGGCATTTGTAACCTTATGGTGCACTCACTACTTCTAAGCCCATCTTTACGGATGTTACAATAATACCGTAGAGTAGAAAGTTCAAACATAATTTTTATAAGGACAAGATGGCTTAAGTTTAGGTAAAAGCGCCTTTGATCCTAAAATGCATGCTAGTAAACTACTATGAACTAAGTCAAAGTGGCTTAAATTCGAGTAAGAGTGCTCTTAACTTGAGAACCTCGGTTGACCCTATATAGATAGTGGACAGTGTGGCTTAAGCTTGGGTAAGAGCACTTTTGATCCATTGCCCGCATCTGGATAATCCGGCTTAGAGTCTTGGGTGAAATTATATATATATATATATATTGAAGGATTTTAACATGCATCATAAATAGCGGAAACTTAATATTGGAACCTAATGTTCCAAATTAAAACTCGCAAGTGCACGAGCCAATCGTAGATTGACAAGTCAGCCCTAAGGTCGATCACTCAAGGAATTGTTAGCTTAAAGTCCTAATTACTTTTAATTGCCAATAAACACAAATAGATGATCCTAAACATTCCAATCCTAATTTTTGCAATTCAAAGTTTAACTAAGTGATTAAAAGCAACTAAACCAATGAGACTTAATTAGGTATTTAGCTTGCATATTTAGTTTGTAATCCCTTTTCCAACTCCATTAAGCATGATGAAATCAAATTTTAATGGTTCTTGCCTTATTTGATTAATTACCCAAGCTAATGGCGCAATTAATATCTAATTCAATTTTTAGGTTAAGTTAAACATCAAAGCACACACATATAATAATAAATCAACATTAAAAACACAAAATTAAAGCACAATTACTCACTCATAACTAAGCACATCAGAATCCAAAAGAATTTATGTCTGGGCATTTCAACATTGGAACCTTTTCTACCTATCTGCGAATAGATTGATTACATTATTTTTGCAGCTTTGATCTCTATGAATTTGTGAGTTTTCTTGTTGTTAGGTTGTAGTAAACCACAACAATATAATATTAGGATTGCCTCTAAGAGTACCCATATGAAGGAAGAAGAAGAAAACCTCCAAGGAGATGGAGTGACAAAGGTCCAAATTGCTAGCTATGAAAATTTGTCCTATGAAAGAGAAAAGTGAGGAGAAAAATAACTCTTATTTTTCTTAAGGGGACAACCACATAATTGACTCTTTAAAAGGAGTATTTATACTATTTCTAATCCCTTTTAGGGTTAGAAAAGGAGAAGCCACAATGGGCCCCTTCCCTAGGGTATATGGCTAAGTCAACAATCCTAATCCAAATTGGATTTTGCCCATCTTTATAACTTTTATAAAAGGCCTAATTCTCTTTCTGTCTCACTTGGATCTTATCCAAAATCCACTTTACATTTCTTTCATTCCCTCTATATATGTGACCTAATAGGTTTTCCAGTTATGTTGACTACTTAAGTCTCAAGAGGAATATTAATCCATTTAGGATTCTACGAGTCAAACTCTTTTGACCCATTCAATTTCCCTTGACTTAGCAAATTATGAATGGTAAGTAACATATCATGACCACCCAATTAATTATAAAGTTAATGGTTTGAATTTTAACCCTTCCATAGATAATTATCGTGCAATTCGTCCTTGCGCCATACTATACCACATTTAGTTTAGAATATTGACTATTTGTCGACTCCTACTTAAGTGACTACATCACATCTAATTCAAATGATATTTGTTCTAGTCTATGAGTCTCATTGCTCAGTTAGATATGTCTTTAAAGACCATCTTCAAGACACGTCCACCCTGGCCAAGGATTTCTAAGTAATGATCTCCAAAAGAGGTCATAGGTATATACTCTTTTACTATCAGGAGCGGTAAATCATTTATTAAGTAATCAATTACCTTCGAATATCTCATGTTATACTCAATCACTACCCTATAAGCAAACTCTAAGAGGTAACAAGGAATGCAGTCAAGGTATAGTATTCAGTATCCAAGATAAGCTTAAGTATCTTAAGTCTAAGGATACTTGCACAATTACTATAATGAGACTATCACTGACATTAAATAAAAGATTTATGTGATTGTCTCATGGCTAAGTCATCCAATGTACTTGATTACTCTAACAAACATCCACATGTTAACTCTAAATGTCTTATATCTGTAAGCTATGAGACCAACTATTTGACCTAATCAAGAAGTATAACATATGCTAATATATCCAGATTAATAATGTCCTATCTTGTTAATACTATGACTAGAGATCATTAGGTATAAATATAACTACACATGATAGGAATCTCATCAACATAATTTCATCATGATTTCCTTCATATTGTGTTTCATACTAAAGACTTCATTAAATAGTTTAAGATCACTATCAAATTCATAATAATGAACACTAATTAATGAAAAATGTCTTTTATCATATAACAAATGGATACATCAAATGCCTAAGGTGATTGCCCATAAGGCATATGTAATATGTTAAATTGTGAATTATGGTATGATATGGTACATGTAATATGTTAAGTAAGTTGTTCCATAATCAAATATGCTTATGAATGTATATGAATATGGATACATATATATGGAACTTATACTATGTTATTGTATGGATGTATATTTATGAATTTGCCTACACATATATACCACTAAGTACTAGGTTGCTTAGTGTATGAGTATTTTCTCACATGCAGGATTGGATCCTTGTAGATAGATGTTGACATTGAGAAGGAAAGCCCACAGTGGAGTCAAATTGTTTTCATTACATGTCATGAGAAAGGGGTAAAGATATATATTATACAAAGTTTTGTACATGTCTTATATCACGGAACATGCAAAGATATTGGTTTGGTTATTTTGTAAACACCAAGCTAGTGGAAGTCCAAACATAGCTTTTGATATATGGATGAGATCTTCTATTTTGAGATCACGATGCATGTTTATTAGTTGGATGATGGTTATTAAACATGTTCAAAACAAGATAAGATATGATAATCATAAAGAGAGTAAAAATGTTTTAATTTAACTAGATTTTCTATAATAGGCATCGCGACATTCGTTTATATAGTTGGAATTCAGATTATATAAAGAGGTGTTACATTGTCATTTTTGACAAGCCAATGCAAATGCCATAAGCCTTTATAGTTTATCTCCTTTTCCTTTTAGTGAATATGGAGACATGTTACCGAAATTTTGTCATTTTCAACAAACCAATGTAAATGCCATGTGCTTTTATAGTTGAATCAACCAGTAACACCTAATTCATCACATAAACACACTTCATTGTAATATATTTCTAATGCTATGAACTATGAATCGCAACTTCTAATAATGAGTAATGATTGGTAATAGATCTATAAGAGACTAAAAAAGAGCCTTCAGAATTGGAAGTAAGTTTCTAGTGTTGAAAAAATATATAGACTTTTTGTGTACTCATCCAAAGTGGATAGACGGGCAAAAAATAAAATGTTTATGTCCAAAAAATAAGTTTCAGAATTTTTAGTTCCTTGATATAGATATGGTGATATACTACTATCTGTTGAGAAATGGATTCAAATCTGGATACTTGGTATGGACAAGGCAAGGAGAAATAGAGGTGTGATAAAGCAAGAACATAGTATGCAAGTCCTTCCAATCTAGAAAACGATTACCAAACAATGGTTATTATTGCCCAACAATCAACAAGAAGGAAGGGGTGAATTGGTGGAGAAATAATTTTTTTGCTACGGTAAGGAACAAATACAATTAAGGAGAAAAGGAAAGAGAGAAACAACACCCAAAAATTATAGTGGCACAAGCCAAAAAAAATTCCTACATCCACTCCCCAATCTCAATTGAGATTATTCACTAATTCACTCTGGACTCATACTAAACTCAAATCCCTTGTATTTTAGCGGTTAACACAAAAACTAATTCCTTGTATTTTGTAAGCTACATACAAAAACCCTTACAAAAAATCAATTATTTTAGGATAACACTTGAACCAAAAGCTAACAATTAATACAAAGAAAGTTGAGAATAAAAAATGCAAAAGTGCTACTTAAGAGTTAAGGTGCATTCAATAGCCATTTGGGGAGCTATATATAAGCATTACCACCAACTAGATGTTATATACATGAGTTATAACTTTCTCTCTAACATTCTAGGCATATTAAATATTATCTACACAGGGAAAATTGTGGTCACAATTTTTAATTGTCCTACATTCCATGACACATGCTTCCTTCTATTTGTTCCCGCTCTCAACAGCTATATTAGGCAAACACAGTAGCGCTTTGCCTTTTGGGTCCAATGTTGCTATCGTTATCTCCATCAGGAACCTTTATGGAAATCATGGAGTTCTAGCCTTGAGTAATTCGCAATCGCACTTCCTAGTATCGCGGTCACAAAACTTAAATGCCTTAAACCATAAAAAAATCTTGACTCTAGTTTGAAACACATGGCAGCTATAGATTGAGATGCCATCCAACAGTCATGACTCTATAAAAATTGCAGTCGCACCAAGGAAATCACAATCGAATTTGTGTGCATTGTCACTAAATATAATTATTTTTAAAAAATTGTTTCGTCACTTATCCATCCAACTAATTAATAACGAATTATTATCTTGTCATATAAAATTTATATACTATATTGACCATGAACATAATTATAAATTCATAATTTTTGTCCTTAAATAAATTGGCTCCAAAACTTTTAACAAAACATTTTGTCAAAAAATTGTGACGCATTTGTATCCATCTTCAAGGTGGATAATGGTCACAAAATTATATTGTCACAAATTTGGTCTACTAATTAATGACAAAATATAACTTTGACATTAAAAGAAAAATCTAATGACAACAAATATCATCATCAATTACTATGAATTTGTCAGTGAAAGATTTACATCCAAAAATTTGGTATGAAATTCTATTTCTAAAAGCTTATGTGATCAATTTTTTTTCTATCGTCATTAACTATGTTAATTAGTGAAGACATAAGATATTTATAGTGACAAAAGTAAAGGGCATCACAAAAGAGAATATTATAATGACGACTATTAATTATTAATTAACAAATTGTTATAATTTTGTGCACGATAAGAAAATTCATCATAAAATGTGTGATCAATGGGTTTGCTTATTCATTTCTCTCCATTTTCCAACCAAACAAACAAAAAGGAGAAAAAACCAGGTGCAAATTGGCACTCTTAAGAAAAACCCAAAATTACCATAGAAGATAAATTACCTCATTGAGCAGCGAGGAACTTATAAACCTAATACTCCTTGGTATTGATGTCTGCATAAACCTTAGCTTTTAACAGCATAACAAGTCACTAAACAAATTTTCTGATTTTCTTTGTTAGCGTGTCAGATATGAAGGTGATTCCCCTTTTGCTAATGCCTTTATTAAAATACAAAAGCTCTCTAAGCAAATTGATGAAGGAATGTTTATGGATGATTGAAGAAAGTGAAGAGAGTATTCAAAATGAGAAAGAGTGTACATAGAGCAGATACTTTTAAGAGAGAAAAGAGGTTAATTTTATTTATGATTACTTTACTTTTTTTACAGTAAAATTATAACTTTTTTCTTTCCAAAAAAATCACTTAACTTTATTTTCATTTCAGTAAAATCAGTTCCAACCAATTTCTGGTGACATCAAATTTTCGACAACATGTCAACTACCACATTAGATTTTTGGTGACACGCTATTTGCCATGTCAACTTTCCGACTACCCACATCTCAAAATTTACCGGAAGTGACTTTAGTGAAATGAAAATATAGTTAAGTGATTTTTTTAAAACGAAAAAAAATTTGTGATTTTACTGCAATAAATGACTTTGTGACTTTTTTGTAATAACCTGAGAGAAGAGAGAGAGGCTAAGATTTCTAACAATGAGAAGAAGGATTTGTAACTTTTTTGTTTTTAAGAAAAATTAAGGAGATGGCATTTGTCAAGTAAAATGGTTGGTAAATTAATGACTTTAAATTACTACCTAGTGACCACAACTAAATTGGCCGCTAAATCATTTTATTCATTACATAAATTATGGTAGTTATTTGTTAATCACCACTTTCAATTTAGTGACCACAATACAGAGTTGCTATTTGTACTTTTTTGAGTTTTGTTGTATTGAATGTGGTTATGGCAAGAAATTGCTCACTTCATTCCATAAGGAGGCCAAATTTGCTCTTTTTTTTATTATTATTTCAAATTATAACTCACTTTTTTTTGTTGTTGAAAATATAGATTTTTTAATTTTTTTAATTCTCTAATATATTTCTAATTAATGGAAGAATGTGTTAGATAAAATATAAATAAATTTATAATTTAGAGTGTATTAACTAAAATTTCTTAATCATACTGTATATAAAAGTGAGAGTTGGGGGAGGTGAGGGATCAGGCAAAATTACCGAAAAGCTTAATTGAATTATTTAATTGAGTTAGTTTTGTCATTTACTAATTGAATTTATTAGTAAATAGTATTAATAATTCATTAATTAGAAGTTTAGTTCTATTAGGACTAGATAATGATGTGCTCAAATTAAGTACTCGCAAGTGCACGAGCAAATTGTAGAATGGCAAGATACCCCTGAGGTCTATCTCTCAAGGAACAGTTCGGCTTAACTCTTAACTACCTTAAATTGTCAATGGAAATGCAATGATGCAACTAAACATTCTATTCAGTTTTGATGGTGTGGAGATTAACTAATGAATATTTGAGTAAATTCACTATGAGACAAATAAACTTGATTGAACTACTTATGAGATTTAACTAGGCATTTAGTTCGCACATTAGTCGTAATTCCTATCCCCTAATTTCACAAAGCACAATGAATCAAGATTCCTATGGCTTTCGCCTTAAGTTGCTAACTACCCAACCTAATAGCGTAATTAACATTCAACCCAATTTTTAAGACAAGTTATAGATGGTTCGTCTAATAACTCACCCTTAAGATATCAATTCTAAATTAAATGGATGGTGGCCAATCATACATTCAACTTAAAACTTCATAGCATAATTAAAGATGAAAAGAATCAAATATCAATAAAAATTAAAGGGAAAATTCATACATCCTAATGGCTACTAAATACCTAATAAAACTTTAGCCAAGCATGGCTTTAACCATTCTCAAATTAATTCCAAGGTTAAAACTAAACAAGCTACAATAGAGAAAAGGAGGAGAAAATGGAAATTGAAACTCCTTTGAAACTGATTAGCTTGAACCCTTCTTGAATGGTTGGTCTCCAATCCTTAAAAGCTCCAAGCTTGGCAACTTCAATGGTGAATAACTCCCAAACGTAATCCACACTGATGAAGCAAGATGAGATGGCTTCCAAGGTCTCTTCCACCACTCAAATCTCCAAAGAAACAATGCAAAAGTGTAGAGATTTTCAGAACTCCTCAAATCAGCCCCTAAAACGTATTTTAAACCCTAGAAAATCTAAGATGAGTTCTACTCTAATTGGGACTCTTTCCCACTCTCAAAGGTAACAAATAATTACAAACTTTTATCCTTAACCAATCAAAATTAGAGTCTTTAAAATGGGCCCACACTGCTGCAATGTAGAGTTCCATTCGCACAAGATTTCAAAATTCCAGAAATCCACACAGATGTGTAGATCCACACTCCTATGTGGATTTGTCTTCCTTTCTCCATGCCTGCATCTATACTCCCGTGTCAGAATGCCTTCTATATGGATCCACACTCCTAAGTTTTAAATCCACACGCTCATGTGGATCCACACTTCTAAGCTTTAAATTCACACGCCCGTATGGATCCACACTCCCGTGTAGATCTACACTCCTGTGTCAGAATGATGAGAGTATTAATCCACACTCCCATGTTGATTTTTTTTCCATCCAAATGCTCAAATCATCCAATTAGAGTAAAACTTCTCATTTTTCCTACATCAAAAGATAACACTAAATTACATATTTCTAAAACAATAAACATAAATCAAAGACATAAAAACACACAATCTAATATAAAAAACACTATAAAATATGAATTGATCACTAGTGAGATTTGACATTTAAGGATTAGTTAGGTTAGAGCGATAAGGACCCAAAAACCAACGTTTACTATGATTGGAAGTAATGTGGTTTGTTTTAAATTTTATTTATTTATGTAGTTAGTTATGGATCGAAGTTGGATGTATGATAGATGGAATATGACATAATTTGTGAATGGAGTTGAGGAATTTACTAGAACTGCAATAGAAAACCGGATGAGGAAGAAAGAATCAATGATTGCATATCCATGTGTTGACTGTATAAACATGAGAACATATCAGGACGTTTAAATTGTCAAAACTCATATCATACGACGTAGTTTTACGGGAGGTTACATACGATGGATATGGCATGGTGAGAATGTTTTGACTGAGACAAGTTCTAATTTTGAAAGTCAGGGAGAAAATTATATTGATGATGAAGGGAATAATATGGACAATGATCAGTTAGACGATATGATACATGATACTAGAAATTTGGTGAAAAAGGCATAAGACTTTGAGAGATTGTGCTCCGATGCTGAGAAGCCTCTATATCCCGGTTACACTAAATTTACAAAATTGATATCCGTGTTGAAACTATGCAATCTAAAAGCCACAAATGGATGGAGCGATAAGAGTTTCACGACATTATTAGAGCTTTTACAAGAGATGTTTCCAAAGGAAAATGAGCTTCCCACGTCAACCTACGAGGCTAAGAAAATGTTATGTCCCATAGGTATGGATTAGAAGAAGATACATGCATGTCCGAATGATTGTGTATTGTACCAGAATGAGTATAAGGACTTGCATAAGTGTCCTAAATGTGGGACGTCACGCTACAAGTGTGGAAAAGTATCTTATGATGTTAAGAAAGGGCCTCCAGCTAAATTATTGTGGTATTTACCAATAACACCAAGATTCAAATGTTTGTTTGCAAATGTGAAAGATGCAAAGAACTTGAGGTGGCATGAGAAAGGTAGGAAGCAAGATGGCAAGCTTAGACATCCTGCAGATTCTCCGCAGTGGAGAATAACTGACTCTACATTCCCTGAATTTGGTCGTGAAATGAGAAACTTGAGGCTTGGACTATGCATAAATGGAATAAATCCCTTTGGCACACTGAGTAGTCAGCATAGTACATGGCCAGTTCTCATTGTAGTTTACAATATGCCTCCCTAGTTGACTATGAAGCACAAGTATATAATGTTGTCAATGTTGATATTAGGGCCTAAACAACCGGAAAATGATATTGATGTTTATCTTACACCACTCATTGATGATTTGAAACTATTGTGGAATGAAGGTGTGCCAATGTATGATGATTATACTAAGAGCATGTTTACCTTACATGCTATGTTATTTTGCACTATAAATGATTTTCGGCTTATGGTAACTTATCTAGGTACTCAGTGAAAGGTGCAAAAGCATATCCAATTTGTGAAGAAAACACAATAGACCAAAGATTAAATCATCGCAAGAAAAATGTGCATATGAGTCATTGGACATTTTTGCCTCCTAACCACCCTTACCGTAGGAAAAAAAAAGTATTTCAATGGACAAACTGAAATGCGAGCAACTCGATTTCCTTTAGCTAGAAATCAATTATATGAACGTATTAAGCAAATTGAAAATGTATTTGGCAAACCTAATAAGAATGTTCAAAAGGGTTCATGAAAGAAAAGATCCATGTTCTGAGATCTTTCATACTGGGAACATTTGCTTGTTCAACATTGTATTGATATTATACATGTAGAAAAAAATGTTTGTGATTTTGTAATAAGGACACTATTGAACGTACTGAGGAAAACAAAAGATGGTATAAAGGGGAGTAAAGACATGGTCAAAATAGGCATACAGATGGAGTTAGCACTGCAAGATAATGGAAAGCATACATATCTTCCTCCGACTTGTTATACATTGTCTAGAAATGAGAAATTAAGTTTCTATGAGTGTCTTTATAGAGTTAAGGTTCCACATGGATATTCATCAAATATAAAAAAGTCTTATGTCGATGAAAGATTTGAAGTTGGTAGGTATGAAATCTCATGATTGTCATATTTTGATGCAACAATTCTTATCGGTTGCAATCCAAGGCGTACTACAAAATCATGTCAGAAATGTTATTGCAAGACTTTATTTTTTCTTCAACGCAATATGTTCTAAGGTGGTTGATCCTGAAACTTTGGATGAGTTGCAGTCCAATATTGTTGTTACCTTATGTCAATTGGAAATGTATTTTCCGCCTTTATTTTTTGATATAATGGTGTATTTGGTTATTCACCTTGTGAGAGAGATAAAATTGTGTGGTTCGATTTTTTTGAGATACATGTATCCATTTCAGAGATTCATGGGTATCTTAAAAGGGTATGTAAGGAACCATTATCGGCCTGAAGGCAGTATAATTGAAGGTTACTCAGTTGAAAAGGGTATTGAATTTTGCAATAACTATTTAGCAAGTGCTTAACCAATTGGAATTCCTAAGTCTTGGCATGAGGGAAGGCTTAGAGGTGAAGGAACAATTGGATTTAAGGTCATATTGCCTAGGGCATAAATGCGTGACAAAGCACATCTACTTGTATTACACCACTTAACTGAGATTTATCCATACTTAGAAGAGCATATGGCCATATTAAGGCATATGAATCCTTCAAAAGGTAAAATATGGTTAACAAATGAACACAATCGCTATTTTATTGGATGGTTTAAAGATCGTGTGATGCTTCAGTTGTTCGAAGTGCCAGACGAAATAACAGATACTATAAAATGGTTGGCATATTGCCCTAGGTTGTGCATACGATCTTATGAAGGGTATAACATCAACAGATATACATTTTACATTAAGCGTCAAGATAAGAAGAGCATAATGCAAAATGCCAAAATTACTTTGATAGCTTCATCAAGAGAATTTGCTAGTGCCAAAGACACCAACCCAATCGATTCTACAATGTCATATTATGGTGTAATTGAAGATATTTGGGAACTATACTATAAGAAATTCAATATTCTTTTGTTCAAGTGTAAATGGGTTGAAAACCGACGGGGTGTTCGAGTAGATGAGCAAGGTTTCACGTTGGTTGATTTTAGTTGGTTGGGTTATCAAGATGATCCTTTCATATTTGCTTCACAAGCTAAATAAGTATTTTATATTGTTGACCCGAGTAATAGCAATTGGTCAATTGTTCTTCAAGGTAAAAGATGCATTGTTGGTATTGATAATATGGTAGACAAGGAAGAGTACGATCAATTTGATGAGACTCCTCCTTTTTCTATTGGGCTACCTATGCCAATTGGTGATGATATTTTAGATACAAATTACATGCGTGCTGATCATACCGAAGGCTTATGGATAAAAAATCCAAAATAATTGATTCAAGTTTGGCTATGGTATATTTATAATTGATGATGATTTGGTTAAATTAATTGTTTTTAAATGAAATTGATAAGTTAATTAATTTGATAAATTGAATGGAGTGTGCACTGATGATTATCAAATGAATTGTTTTTAAATGAAATTGATAAGCTAATTGATGCAAATAAACCGAATGGATTGGGTATTGATGATTATGAAATTAATTGCTTTTAAATGAAATTTATGAGTTAATTGATTCAAATTAATTGCATTTTAATTGTATTAAAATAACATATTTTTTTCTGCAGATAATTATGTCTTCAGCAGATGATGACCATGACACAAGCAAGAAGAAGGAAAGAGGAGGTGCAAAATGTAAAAAATTACTTAAGAAAAGAGAAAGAAAGTTGATAATAGAATTGGATGGAGATGGCAACTCTCTTGGACCAAATGCAGATGCATACAAATTTTATCTTGGACTTGTGGCACGTTCAAAAGTCAAGATCACGGTGCTAATATGGAGCAAAGTTGATAAGGGCCTTAAAAATATGATATGGGAGGATATCAAGGTAAAATTTAAATGAAAACACATTATGTTTAAGCATTATATCTATTACATACTATGTAAATGAGACAAAATAAGAACTTTAAATATAAATAATACTAATATATTGACCATATTTATTTACATGAGACCTTTACTGTGGAAGATACTTTGGATGTGAATAAGAAAGTATTGAAAAATGCGGGAAGGCGGTGGAAAGATTTCAAATATCGCCTCACCAGAAAATATATAATGATGGTTGATAATCTCCAGCAATTATCCCCATTAGGAAAATATGACTATTTAACTGCTGAGGATTGGGAGGAATTCAAAAGAGCACATGAAGATGAATCATTTGAGCTACAAATTTTTTTCAAACACATGTTATAGTATTTTATACAAATTACTAATTAATAATGACTACAAATTATTAAATGTACAATTTATTTAATCTCATTTGATTATTTTATTCATATTAGCACATTTTATTATGTCTTATGCAATTTGATGATACTAATATCTTTATATTTTATATGTTTCTTAACAGCAAAAACGAGTCACAGCAAAAGCCAAAAAAGAGAAGGATATCCATCCTCATTATTTAGGTCGAAACGGCTATACCAGTAAAAGGCTGGGATTGATCATTAAAGATCTCGTTGCTTCTTTCTCCTCCATGCACTCTGATGCCACTTCATCATATGATCGGAGTCTTGACTGGGTACGAGCAAGAACAAAAAAGTAGATCAAGGAAATTATGTGATTCCAGTCGAAGAGACGAGAGAGGTGGCACAAAAAATGGTATGTATAAATTGTTAAGCAAATCTAAATATCAAACACTATCATTTAGCTGAGATTGGATTTGATCATTTATTATTTTTAATAGGAGTCATTACGAGAGGAGGTAAATCAGGGAGTATAAGTACCAGAGAGGCAGGATGATATATTGACTCGTGCACTTGGGAAGCCCGAACATTTTGGGTCTGTTTGTGGTGTAGGTAGGGGCCACTTTATCTAGTTTTTTTGGTAAACAAATCGGGAAAAAAAGATATACCTGCATCTCAGAGGAAGAAATGGTAATATTGAGAGAGAACATAGCTTCTCAAGTAAGTTCGCAACTATGGGCTGAATTTGCTTAGCAAATGGCTGAATTTAAAGCCATAGTGATGATGCAGTATGAGACTACCACCAAGTCCTCTCAATTTGTACCTGAGGTGGAGGTAGAGGCGGGTCCCTTACCGGGTATCCATATGCATAGTAGCTGCCACTCTGTTAACCTATCATTTCCAGTGGGAGATACACAGGTAAAAATTATGAATTTTATTCATTTCTACTTGCATGCAAATTCAATTTCCATTTACACACACTCATATTTACACTTAGTGTATGACTTAATAGTACACAATGTTTGGTTTGGATGATTATACAGATAGTAGGGCCATGCCACCTTGGAATTGATCATGATGGATAGACAATCATAGTGGCGAAGGGCACGATTTATTGAAACATACCAGGTGCATTGCTACACGGCGTTCCTATGGCCCCAAATAACTTGAAGGTGTCTATGGATCTCCTTTTTAATGAGTATGAATTAGAACCACTTCTTGTGCCTACAAGCTAGTTTGAAACCGTTGGTCATGCACATGATAGTTTTGTTCAATTGCCATGACATCTTGTCGTCTTTGGAGAGGTATGCATTAATACTTTTATATCCCACTCCCTAATTCTTTAATAAATAGTATTATCAATTTATTTTACTTACTCCACAGTGTAATAATATATTATTAATTGATAGATAAATATAATTCAACCTTCAAAGAAAACACAATTTGATCATGGTAACAGTTTTACCAAAGAAACAACTACGAAGCCATTGGTTGAATCAAGAATTTTATTAAACTTGACTAGCCGCATGCTCAACTTACATGACTTCATTTCTGACCTAGATGAGGGGTACATGTTTCAAATTGCTCTTTCCCAAGAGTTATTTTGTTATCTATAAAATACAGACAATGAAGTTTTTATCGGCCGAGAAGACATCTCTTAACTCATCTCCATGTAATGGCTCGATATCTCGGTTATCAAAATTTTTATGCTATAAGTGATTATAGTAATATATAGTTAAAAATAGTAAATATTGAACTGCAATATTGTAATGTAGTTTCAACTTATGTTAGTTTTTTGCTTCATACATATAGGTACCTTTATAGAGTCTGCAGCCAATCATCTACACCGATTGGTTTCCTTTGTCTAAGTTATTTAAATAGGATATGTACAAAGGACAACAAATCAGTCCAAAATTATATAGTAGAAGCTTTGCAAGCACATATAGATAAATATATTATTTTACTGCCATATATTCAAAAGTAAAATCAATTTTGACATTAAAACATTTGCATTATATTTTAACATGACATTTTTATTAATTTAATATTATTTTGTATATATATAGTCAATACTGGATGTTGATTATTATTAACTGTGTACAGAGTGAGGTATACTTTATAGACCATCTCAACAACTCTAGTAGACAATTACCTATTAAAAAACCAATTGATATATAAGTTATTATGCTTGCACTCGTATCTTGTTCTAAATTTTGTTTTATATTGGCTGCATTTTTCAATATATAAACTTATTTTTTAGGGTATATAGATTATATCAATATACTGCTGCAAGAGGCACTTCGAACTCCTTATATTGGAATTTTATCAACGTAAGAATTTTATCATTTTTATATATACTATCTACATTTGAATTTCAGCTTCCACTTTATACTAGTACCAACTTTTGTAATTATTGTTTCTATGTTTTTGTAAGTGCCCGAAGTAATCTAGAAGTGGTGAATGTGGTTACTTTGTACTTAGATATATGTATGATATAATAACCCACAATAGCACAGATATTCAATTGCACCCAGTAATATTATTTCTAACACTTATATGCAATTTATTATACTTTACACTCATATCAACATTATAATTTTTTTAATATTTTCTAGTTTGTGTTTCATTTATTTTGTAGACAACTTTTAATAAAGAACCATTTACTGATGCATAAATTGATGAAGTTCGGGAGATATGGTAAGACTTTTTTGTTAGTGAGTGCATATAAATTTAATTCAAATTTTAAATTTTTAAGTGTTTCAAGATTGGAAATATTGTATTACAATTTTTTATAAATTTAATTGTTTCATTATATTTATACACAATGAGTATTGTTTGTGAAATTAAACTTTAATTTCAATTAATATTGATTAATATTTGTTAGCCTTGTAGGCTTGAAATAGTAGTTATAGTAATTGAATTTAGAATGATTGATTGATGAATTTAGTGTAATTTACATGTTTGAAAGCCTATAATTATAAATTGAATTTAGATGTAATTGTAGTAGTTGAAGTTTAATTTACATGTTTGATATTGTGTGCTGCTGGTTGAAATTACAGATATTTGGCATTTGCAAAAAATTAACAAATATTAAAAAAAAAAACAAATAAGTCTGTTATGCTATAAAACAGACTTATAAGATGTTGTCAGATAAGTCTATTTTTACACAAACTAGACTTATCTGATCATGGTCAAATAAGTTTGTTTTGAGTAAAAACAGACTTATCCGACCAACTCAGATGTATCTATTTTTTTTTTCAAACACTATCGTAACTGGCAGAGGGAGTGTTATAGGAAATGCACGCAACGGTTTAGCTTCTACTTCTTCAAAGAATCTGTTGCTGGGTTGGGGTTGTTGTAGGGAATATTTTTAAAAAAATTTCAAACTTTTGACAAAAATATTTGTATTAAATAATCGCCGCAGAAAATTTCTTCAATTTAGATAATCTTATATTATATACAAAATAATTAATCTATAGAAATCATACATTTTGATGTCAAAGATCGATACTTATACAAGATTTTGCTAATTTTTTTGTCTATACAGATCTTTTAGACTATTTTCAAATTTAATTGTACCAGGTGGGTGCACTATATAATTATTTAAGCAATTAGCAATTAAATAACTAAAATAAAAAACTAACAATATTTTCTCTGCACTTAGCTACTTTTTGCTCCAAAAGAACCAAAAGAAAAAATCCTTAATATCGGCAAAAAGAGGCCATTAACTATTCTTCTATTTTTTAGGCCATGTTTGACATTACATTTGGAAAAAACGTTTTTTTTGAAAAATTTTTGTATTTTTAACTTTTTTTTTTAGTTTTGAAAACTGTTTTTGATAGAAACAGGTAAATATATATTTTTTCTAGAAGCAGATTTGAAAAAAGCAGGTTATAAAAAATTAGAAAAATCAATCAATTAGATAAAAAAAATTCAAAATCTACTTTTAGGACTCTCAACAGCAATCTCGAACATCCCTTAGTATTTGCGTAACTCTTGTAAGAAGTAAGAAAACAATACCATCCAAAATATTAAATTGTGGCAATTAGTATCCTTCCCAATCTCAAATCCAATTTTCAATAAGATTTTTTGAGATAGGATAATCCCATCACTTATTATCCTATTTTCTTTTAAATAGAAAATAAATAAATAATATAAATTTTATCTCTTAGATTATTTCTAATCAAGATAAAATTTCTTATGAGATAATTTATCTATTTTAAATTTAATTCTAATTAAATTAAAATTTCTAAAATTTAAAATAATTATCTAATTAAAATTATTTTCCACGTACCATCCAATAAAATATTAATTTTGGTCACTTATGGACCCAATTTCTAACTTGCTAATTGACAAAATATGCAGTGGTACAGTGGCAATTTATATCATGCACTCAAGTGCACCTTGCTACATGCACCCAAGGTGAGTTCACACGTGCCAAATATTTTTTTTCTTGTTCCACTATTTTTGTTTCTTCTTCATCTTATGTGATTTCTTTCCTCGTCTTCTTCTTCTTCTGCGATTTTCTCTATTTTTTTCTTTTTATTTTTCTTCTTATTCTTTTATTCTTGTTGCAATTTGTTTTTCTCTAATTCTTTTGTTCAATTGCAAATAGATGAATATAGTCTTGTTGAAAATGCAATTTGTGATAGTTTGATTTGTGAGATAGAAGAATTATTTTTCTTTTTTTTTATTATTATTCTTTTGCTATTGGATTTATTTATTTATTTATTATTATTATTATTATTTATTTTTTTTGTGATTATTTGTTCAATTGCAAATAATGAATGTATAATTATAAAATAATATATCTACTACTATTAAATAATTAATCTGAACCTGATAAATAAATAATTAAACATACAAGAAAAGATGAAATTGGTTCATGAAAATAAATAATGTATCTACAATTATAAAATAATGTATCTATTTTCATTACATAATGAATCTACAATTATTAAATAATGAATTTACAGTTATTAAAATAATATATCTACAGTTATAAAATAATGTATCTACAGTCATTAAATAATGAATCCGAATCTGGTAAGCAAATAATCAAACATAGATAAAAAGATGAAAGAAATTTATGAAAATAAAAAATGAATCTATATTTAAAAAATAATGTATTTACAATTATTAAATAACGAATTTGAATCTGTAAGCAAATAATCAAACATACAAGAAAATACAAAATTAATTCATAAAAACAAAGAATAAATCTACAGTTATAAAATAATATATATACAATTATTAAATAATGAATATACAGTTATTAAAATAATGAATATATAGTTATAAAATAATGTATCTACAGAAATGAAAATTAACACCGTTAGTTCTGTACGTGTCAATGGGTCTTTAGTGCACCTAACTCATGATACAATCAATTAAATGAGCTAGATCGGCGATCATATGGGTACATACAATAGTGGTTACCAATAATTTATCCATAATTAAATAGACCCAGTTATTATTTCAGATCTATTCCACTAAAAGACTGAAAATTTCATAATTGTATCCTATCAGGGATTCAAATAAATTTGATCCATGCCACATTTATTTTATTACTTTACATTCTTTGTACAATATCGATAATTAAATTGATATCTCAATTGTCCAATCAATTTAATTACTAATTTTCTGTGATGATCATATTTCAACAATCTTATTATAAAAAAGAATTTATAATTATTGTTGATATACTCTGGCAAGAAAATTTAATGATCATATACTGAAAACCCGTCAAGAAATATTTTAGTACAAATTCTATATTGTTAATTCATAATTATCACTATTCATAAATACACCCACCAAGTTACTAAGAATATTGACTTTTAATCAAGTCTTATTTATTAGTAACTCAAATGAAATAATGTTTATATTTATAAATATGAAATTATAATTAACTCAAGATTAAGATTAAAATAAAATTAATGCCTATAAGATTTAATAAGTCTGACAGTTATATAAAATTAATTAAATTTTATTTTTAATCTAGTTCTATATAGATAAACTACATAAGTAAATTTATGTATGATCAAGACAAATCACTCAATGAATTTACAACAGTCTAAACATAAATAAAGTGTTCAATTTTATTTATCAACTGTAAATATTATTATTTAATCATAAAATAATTTGTATTTATGTCTTTTTGTAATTATCTATAAAAATTACATAAATACATATAATGTGATTAAAAGTACATTTGTTTAAAATTTTCATACAAATTAATGAAATGCCTCAATAATTTTATTGTCAGAAAATGAAAATGTAACAAATACATAATATGTTTTGAAGAGCATATAATCCCAACAGTTGTAGTACAGATTGCCATAGAAGAACTAATTTTGCCAAAATCCTTGGAGGCTTGGACTGAAAATGTTTATGATGTTATATGTCCGAAAGGTGATTGAATATCACTGTGCAAAAAACTTCTTTTGAATTATTCTACAGCGTAATAATAATAAATTAATTGGCTTTTTAATCACATCTCTGAAAAAAGGACTGGAGTTTGATTTTAGCTGTTATTATTGATGTAACAAACTATTTCTTGAATTTGTCATTTAAGATTGTTTGATGATTATGAATTCTCCACAAGGTATTTCTTGATTTTGTCAGGTAATTAAGTATATATGTGGACACACAAATTAGTTAGAAGTCGACATTAAACGGAGCTTAATTAAATTGTTAACCTCTTGTAATATAGCTTGAAAATTAATTAGAAGGAATCTTAATTTTTGTTCTGGTATGGCATCAATGACAATTTCTATGTTATACCACCTCTTGTCCAAGGCCATATATTATGCTTTAAATTGTATCTTTTAGACTGTTTAGTCGTTTAATATCTGATTATTATAATCTCTAAATGATTTCTTTTCTATCCATCGAGTTACATAAATGTCTTTCAGTTTAGGTCTTAATCCCCAGATAGTTTGGTATTGAACTTATAGACTATATTTTCCTCTGTTCCACCCTGTTTAGGGTCGCTTATGCAGATACTTGTAGATGGTAGCTATTTTAAATTTTTTTTTTTAGTGTAAGGTATTCTCAAGATATATTGAGTCAAGTTATACTCAAGGTATTCCTAAGGATATCGAACCGAGGTATATTTAAGATATACTAAAGATATGCTTAATGTGCACTTTTTAGTATAGTTTGGGGTGACTTTTTGAGTGTAGGTAATTTTGTAATTTTTTTAGGCTCTTTTCATGGTTTTGTAAAAAACTTTAAGTTGGGGAGTTGTAATATTTTAGAAGTTTTTTTGCCATTTTTGAAAAATTTCTAAAGGAATTAGTGTACTATATCAAATCTTATATGGTAAATACTCAATAGAGGTGTAAACAAGTCAAGTTACTATTGAACTACTTGAGTTCACCTCGTAAAATACTCGAAGTTAATCAAGTTGAGCTCGAGTTCGAGTAGTTTGTCGAGTCGAGTTCGAGTATCATAATACTCGACTCGTGAAGCTCACAATCTTAATTGAGTACCTCTTTTTTTTTATTAAATTACTTTTATATCTCAATATTTTAACACATTCAAGTTTAATTGAGTCGAGCTAACTCGAGTCGAGTCAAGCCGAGTACACAATTTATTAAATTTTCCAGTTGATTCGAGCTTTATCAAGTCGAGCTCGAATGGTTCGAATATTTTTTGAGTTAAGTTTCAAACAATTGAAAAGAAGTTCAATCGAGTTCGAGCTAAATTCAAGTTTCAAGTTTTTTAATTGAATGAAGTTCGAATTCGGCACTGTATTGATTCGATTACACCACTAATAGTCAACAGCGGATCCAAATAGAAATTTTTGTGGTCAATGGACTTCACAATTTTTCTAAAAACTATTGTTATGGATGAATTATAATTAATTAGACCCTATTATTTTTAATAAGTGGACTCCAATAAAATGAGTGATTAGTGATTGAATGATTATTTAGTAATATATATTGAAAATGATGTATTTAATAGTATTAAAGTATCTTCAATAGACTTTTTATTTAATTCAAATTCTTTATTTTAAAGATCCATACAATATATATAAAAAAAAAAAAACCAATTCCAATACACTCTTGGGGAGTGCTACAAATACTTTCTTATACAATTTCTATTATATACCTCCAATAGCAATAGAATATGTGTCTTTTCACTTAAAAATAAAATTTATTACCTACTGTTATAGGTTTAGTGTATAAATAGACTTTTAATTTTACTATTTAAGAAGTGGTTTTAAGAAGCGGAGGGAAATTAATTTTAGAAAAGGAGGGAAAGACAAAAAGTAATAATACACAATAGAAAAATAAATATATAGTCAATAGACACTTCTCTACTTAGCTCAAGAAACCCTATACTCAAGAGACACTTCTCTACTTAGCTCAAGAAATCCTCAACTTCTCTGTTAGATTACTAGAGCAAAATTTCTTTTATGACCAGAGCAAATTTTCTTTACGATATCACTATTGCCTTTAATTTATTTGTTCAAGAGAAATAATTTTTTTAATTCTACTAAAAAAATAATTGTAATGGGTTTATAATTAATTTTTAGCTCATTTGACCAATTCAACAATCGATCCCATCTTTACTATTGCATGCATGTTAAGTGCTTATGGTTTTGTATAAAAAATTTGCATGTACCATCTTATTTGATTATGTTCATAGATACTTATTAATCTTCTAAATTGATAACTGCATTTCAATTATATATAAGATAGTTATCTTTCTTCTTTTTTTTTTTCCTTACTTGTGACATGCTTTTTATATTTTTATATTAGGTAATTAATTATCATTTTTTATATAATTCAGCATAATGATATGGATCAAAATATGGTTAATGGTGATAATATTGATCAAGAAGTGCAAGATGGCATTGTATTTTCTGGAACTACTTAAGTGAAAGATATGTAGGCATGGAATTTGAATCACAAAATGAGGCATATGAAAGTTATGCCAAGTCTGCAAGATTTGGTATCTCCATTAAAAGTTCACATCCCTCCAAAATTCCAAGAGAATTTGTTTTTGTTGAATATGCTTGCACAAAATATGGTAAGAATTAGAGAGAGACAATTGTTGTAAATCCTTTATCAAGCAAAAAATAGAATACAATGCAGCACTAAAAGTGAAGAGAAGAGAAAATGGAAAGTGAATTGCTTAGCATTTTGTCAAAGATCATGTAACGCCCACAAAATAAGGCCTAGACGTAATGTGGAACATGAAGGGTATTATAGTAATCAATTTTGGCCTATTTTATGTTTTAGTGGACAGAACCGAATCCCACTCAGAAAAGGCCAGTTTGCAGTCGAGAAAGGTTTCACGCTCGCGACGCTAATTTTCCAGTTGTGACTTGCCTCTGGATTGCACATTATAAATACATATTTTTACACCCTTCTTCACTTTTATCATAAACCAGCCGACATCTACACTCCCTAGACACTCCATAAACACTCCTATTTGTTCCCCTTCAATTCCCCTTTGATTTAACACCTAAAAACACAATTTTGATTGGATTATCAAGGATTTAATTAGAGTTTTTGGTGTTTTTCATCAAGAACACGAGCTAGCTGCCAAATAGTACATAGAACCGTAGTGTTCATCTCTGTTCTTGAAATTCCATAGGTGATTTAGTAAGTATTTATCCTCCTTAAACCTTGAATCACATTATTCCAAGGTTTGCTTTGTGGTTTGGGGGTTTTTCCTTGTATTAGGGTTTAGTTTTGATAACCCTATATGAGCAAATCATGTATAACCCTCTTTGATGGGTTTATGACCATTAGAACATGTCTTTTCTGATAGGGAATGTGGCAGAAGGTGGAAACGACCACCTAGTTGGAGAGGAACGTTGAAAGAGAGAGTTTTCGGCTCCATTGATAGATGTTTGTACATATAATTATATTTGTTCGCTTTCTGGCTGCATGTTTGCTAATATCTAGGTATATTAGATTTTTTTATCTGCTAAATGTCATGGATTATGATCTCCATGAATTAGTGTTGATTATATGGATTTAAGACATTGATCATTCATGTTTTTCATGATTTATTAGCATATTATGAAATCAATGGATTATGGCATGTTTAAATGATAATATAGACTGCTAGAATGACCTATGATGTTCTGGAAAATTGTATGGTGCACTAAAATCAAAAGAATTGGAGGCATAGGAAAACTAAGTTTCACATTGTTAATATCGGGTCTTTCCTGGTCAGGACTCACATGACCCCAGGCTTGCACAACCTAACGATGGGCCAGGCTTGCACAGCCGAAATGGCTTCAAACATGCCTGTATAAAAGGTTATGATGCCAGTTTTGATAATATGGAATGCATATGCCTAACCTATTATGATGTAATATGAGAAAAATACGGATGTGTTGATAATGGCATTATGTATTATATGTTATGGCATGACATAAGATAAATGGACATGCTTATGATGATATGAATGATAATACATTACAATGTTTACATTACCATGCGATATCATGGAAATGCTATCTTAATTATAGAATATGGCTCATGCGATTATTAAGGAAAAAGACTTAAATGCCATTACTCGTACTAGGACTGACTATAGGATTGATAACATGTTATTGAGGGTGGTTATGTTATCGTAGGTTATTTCATGCGTATATTTCGGGCAAGGTGGCTATAGCTCGGAGAGCACTCTTGACCCATTATGCTAGCAATTATATATTTATGAGTCGAGTTGGCTTTAGCTCCGAGAGTGTACTTGACTCGGGTATAGATACAAACAATTATGATTAAGTGGGTAGGGTGGCTTCAGCTCTGAGAGCGCTTCTATTCACGATCTGTATCAGGTAGTCTAGTATAGAGTAATTGGGCAAATTAAATAAATAAACTGGAAAGAAGATATTGTATTACTGTCCTTATGAATACAGGAATGACTTCCATTTACCAGGTACAATATAGGTGTTATTTGTATGATATGTGGCATGATATTATGACAATGAAAGATATGAATTGGTTTTATGTAAGATTTTTTATAATATGATATTATGATATGTTTATGCATGATAGAATTTATATGATTTTATGTACCATTAAGCTTGGATAGTTTAGTGTGAAGGTGTTCCTGCACGCAGGTCAAGAGCTGTAGGTAGAGTTGACTTAAGAGAAGCTGAGCTAGTCAGAGCAGCAAAAAATCAAAGTCAACTCATTATGCATCTCTTTCCATTTCATACATTTTGGGATAGAATTGGACTTGTTATATTTGTATTTTGGATTTATAGTTCTAAAATCATGAAGTTATGGAATTTATATGATGTTTAATTTTGGACATGTTTAGCACTGGTTAACAGACTTATTGATTACATATTATTTAATAAGCATGAATGCATGATAATTGGTTATATAGTTACATATTGCTATGGATATTCAGATGTATTATGTTATTATATGTTCATATGGTAAAGACTAAAAAGGAAATAATAGTTAAAAGTTCAGTATTATATATGTAGTAGCATTCTCTCGTATAGCGGACTAATATGCTATATAGGAGGGTGTTATAGATCATAACCATAAAGCTTTTCGCAATCCATTCACATTATTACTCATGTCATAGAAATATCATACTTTCTCAAAACTATGATCTCAATTCTCTAAAGCTGTTGAAGTTGGGACAAATAAAATATGTGCAACAATGGCCAAGAGTTACATACAAAAAGAGTTCCAAAAGATTGAAAATAAAAGATTTTTTTTCACCGTTTAGGAGATATATTGCATATGTTTTATATATATGCCCTAAATTGATTGTTTTTTTTAATCATTTTATAGGAACAATCAAATACCAAAATTCCTGCCAATGGAAGAAATCATTTTGAAAATGTGGTATCTTATTGTAATAAATTTTTTGAAATTTATTTTTTTATTAAAATTAATATGCTTGCTTAATTATATTTTACTTAATGGAATTCTATAATATATTTTTTTCAAAATCATAACAGGACAAGTCATGTGATGAACCCTATACAACTCACTACAGAACTAAGCTTTATATTATTTCTCACTTACCCCTATGATAATTTCTCAACTCAAGAGAGACAGCAGGATACCTTCATGAGATAATTTGAACAAATTGTTTATGTTCATCACGTTATCCTTATGATAATTTCCTAACTTAAGAGACACAACAAGGCATTATTATTATTATTATTATTATTATTATTATTATTATTATTATTATTATTATTATTATTATCAGAAGCGCTCCAAATCATTCCAACTTAATTGGCACAATCTTAGCACTCGCATCACATTCCTTCGCTCAATGTTATTAAAATCAAAAGAAAGTACGTAGAAGTTTGAAATAAAGACTACAAGCTATCTAAGCAAACCGATAGCTTTCTCTAAAAGACAAATCCTTATAAATCAAACTATTACAAAAATCTGGTGCAGTAGTCCACCATGAATCTGAATGTGAGTTTGTTCCATAGTTTGCCAACTTGTCAACTACTGAATTGCCTTCTCTATATATGTCAGAGACAACCACCTGCATGTTAAGCATCCATTTCAAACAACTTGATCATTTCTATCGCAATGTCCAAGGAACTATCCCTATTTTGTGTTTTAACAAATTAACAACATAAAGAGAGTCACATTCCAGCCAAAGTTTAATCCATCCATGATCCCAGGCATGCTTAATGGCGTTTAATGCAACATGCAACACAGCAATGTAAGCATAATTGTGGCCCAGATGTAGCGCAAAGGTAGCCATTGTGAATCCCCTTTCGTTGAAAAAAATCCCACCTGCTCCTGAAATTCCTGTGGATCCTTGAACGGAGCCAGCAGTGTTAACTTTGATCCAATATAATGGGGGAGGATGCCACACAATGCTATAAATCCTGGGTGTCATTTCCGGTCTGCCATGCACATTCAAATGCCGAAGGATATGAAACTCAACCATCAAGTTACATATGTTGCCAAACTTAAAATAGTCACATTCTTTCATAAGTTTCCAAGTCTGGCATAACATGTTAAACATATTAACACTTTCATTTTCAAAAATTGCCTTATTTCGAATATGCCAAATGATCCATATGGTATTCACAATTGCTACCACCTAAAAAACTTGTAATTTGTGAATTGAAATGCATGATTGTAACAAAATGAAGAAGGTCAAGATAACTTCCAGTGGTGTCAAATCTTTTTTGGAAAAAACTAGAAATCGCCTTCCATATTTCCTAGGTGAAGACATAACTCACAATAAATGGTCCATTGTCTCTACACTATTGTGACATAACACACATCTAGAAGCAAGTTGAATCCCTCGATGTATAATCATGTCATGGGTGGTGGGTAAGCAACCAAGATGGGATCTCCAGAAAACTAGCATGCGTGAAGGCGGTAAAAACCCCTTCCAACCAAATTGAGCCAAATGATCTGAGTTCCGATTACCATTACCCATACAATGAAGCAACATTTTTACCAATGAAGCTAGGTTGGATCCACTCGTCAGTCCAAAAATGAAGCTTAGTGTATTTACCAATGAACCATTTAATTGTGTCCATGTCTACAAAAGAGCCTTTAAATAAGGACCAAATGGTAGATGTTATTGGTGCGGCCTTAGGAAGACCTGAACCATTCAAAAATCTAGCTTTTATCATTGCTAAAGGGAATGTCTGTTGGGTAATAAAAGACCATGTAAGCTTGCCAAGAAAAGCGTAATTCAAATCCTCCAATCTATTCAAACCCAAACCACCCATCTTCTTAAGAGTGCAGCAAATTCTCCATGGAACCACAATAAATCTCTTGGTGTTAATGTTTCCTGTGCATAGGAAATTCCTGATACTATGCCCCATTCACTTTAAAAGCGCATTTGGCCATTTATAGACCATAAAAGAATAAAGAAAGGAACTGAGCAAAACTGAATTAATTAATGCTAGCCATTGTAACATCTCTTATTCAGAATATTAGCTATTTCTGAAGCTAAGGAGATACAATGAGAAATGTTTCTATTTTTTATAAATCCAAACTGGTTAGGGGAGATGATCTTTGAAGCAATAATAGAAATTCTTTCTATGAGAATTTTAGTTATAATTTTGAAACTAAAATTACTCATAGTGATAGGCCGAAATTGGTCAGTAGTGATTTCCTCAGAAACTTTAGGAATTAAGACCATGACACTTGAATTGAAGCCTGGGGGGAATTTCCCAAATAGGAAAAAACTCTGAACAACCTTGCAAATTTCCTGCTCAATGATATCCTAGAATGCATGATAAAAACTCCCGGAAAGCCCATCAAGTCCGGGTGAGCTTTGTGGATCTATAAGAAAAACTGCTACTCTAATCTCTTCTTTAGTTGGGCAACGAAGTATATCGGCGTTATCTTCTTTTGTTACTAGATGAGGAACAATATTAGAGATAATCGAAGGATCTGGCCCTGCTATAAGATTGCCACTAGTTCGGAATAGATTTGCATAATATTCAATGATATGTTGCTCAAGTAAGAATTTGTCATCTGTATAAACATCATTGATCTTTAAAGCATTAATACCTCGAAAAGGCTTCCTATTACTATGAAGTTTATGAAAGAACCTCGTATTTCTGTCTCCTACCATAAGCCATTTTACTCTACTTCTTTCTTCATAAAATATCTCTTATTGAATTAAATTCTCCTCTAGCGTTGCATGGGCTACCATTTCTTGTCTATGCAAATCATCATCAAGTCCTTGTATAAAGATTCTGTTTTGAATGTCCCTAAGTTTTGTCTTTTTAATATTTTTATGCACATCCCCAAAAACATTTTGATTCCAATGACGAAGGACAACCTGCAAATGTTTGAACTTAATCATCAGAGATTGCATCGGATTTCCCTCTAGGTTATTAGCTTCCCAATTGGATTTTACTACGTCTCGAAGAGTTGCATGAGTTAACCACATGGCCTGAAATCTATCTCGACAAAAAATCTGTAGCCTGAGATTTACAGTAAAGTAGTAGGGGTTTATAATCAGAATGATGACGAACCATTGAAAAAGAATCAATATTACTCCAAGAGCTTAGGAAATCAGCCTTTGCCATAGCTCTATCAAGGACACATTCAACCCTTGTTGCACCCATATGCCCATTACTCCATATATGCATAGTCCATTTTAAAGAGATTGTAGTGACTCCACAATGTTCCATGAACAAGCGAAAGTCGCGACAAGGTTGCGAAGCCGGTGGCCTTTCTTTTTTTCATGTGCTCTAAAGACTGAGTTGAAATCACCTAAAGCAATCCAAGAGCCTGGAATGTTGCCAAGTAAACATATTAAGTTTGTCCACAAATCTCATCTCCTGTTGAACCACACACTAACATAAGCAAAGGTTATAAAATTGTGTATGTTATTGAAGGAATATCTCAAGTTAACATGTTGATCATGAACTAGCATCGACAAAGGAGTTGGCAAGTTTGTTTTCGTAAGAATCCACATTGTTGGCATTAGTCTATCATTATGAACCACCAAGTTAAAGAAAGAGTAGACTGGAATAGAATGAAAACCTACCGTAGGTTCTGCTAAGCAAACCAAGTTCGGCTTGTAAAGCTGATAGTAATGGAATAAAGCTCTTTGAGTTCCCACATTACCAAACCCTCTACAATTCCAAAAGAAGAGTTTTATAGGTTCAATTTTGAAGGTTTTCTTATCACTTGCTTAGAAAGAATAACTGATTGCCGTTTTTGTTGCTTAGGAGTTTTCCTCCAAGTGACTATTTGCCACTCATCATTGTCATCATCAACTTCATGTGCCTAAGAAATCTTTTTTGAATTATGCTCATCAGGCTGAATAGGATGATCATCCATTCCCACATTTTGGTCCTCATTACTTATTGGTTGTCCCCCATCTATTGCGTCTAAATTTTTTCCTTGACCCAATGGTGTTTCTTCGTGTTGTGTTTGTTAGTGATTATCTTCAGCTATAGGTGGAATGTTATGTACATTGTCATTCAAGGGTAAAGCATCAGCATTGGTACTTGTTACATTGAGCACATTATCAACAGCCTCAACTGAAGGTCGTGGATTATTTGCATTATCAGCAGCCTCAACCGATGGCATTGAATTATTAGCCTCTTTTCCAAGACAATTTTGCACAGATTCAGCAGCTAAAATTAAACCCAAGTCAGTACGCAAATTATCAAAGGTATTAGATACTAGGATATCATATTGTGTTTTCGGATGCCATTGCTTCTTTGGTTTCACCTGCTCTTTAACTTCATTAACATTCTCGTCCCTTTTCTTTTGTGTATTTTGGTTATGCCTGCACATTGAAGATATATGACTAATATTAGAGCATAAGGAACAAAACTGAGGCAAATTTTCGTATACCATCTCTATGAAGAAACTTTTTCTTGTTCTTTTAATAAGCATAATATCCGGCAATTTTCTTGTGAAATCCAAATCAACTAAAACTCATGCATAATGGCCGAATTCACCATGAGCCATAATCTTATCAATTCGCATTGGAATTCTAACTCCTTTGGCTATATCCGCTAGAATATGCTTGTGCCAATACTCCAAAGGCAATTTATAAAACTTTACCCATACTTGTGCATTAGTTGATTTCTGTTCCTAAGGATCAAAATCAGGAACCCAATGTTGCAGAAGAAAGATTCCTGGTTTTAGAGATAGGGAACCCCTTCCCCCAAGCCAGTGATTTATCGTTTTCACTCTCAAACATAATATGAAAATAACATTTACTCAACGATATGAATTTCCATTGATTTTTAATGCCCCATAAGGTTGTTAGTTTCTTTTTCAACTCGTCAGATCTCCATGGTGAATCTCCTTTCAATAAAATAAGCCACCCTATCAATGCATACTGGCATTTCGTTACACGTTGAATGTATAAATCTTCATTAATTTTGATGGCTATAAAGCCATATTTGTTTGTTGCAATTGCATTAGAAGTAGGCAATAATGAAGTTCCTTTGGTGATAGAGGCAAAAGTTGAGTGGCTCCTTGTTGTTGGGAGTTACTTTCTGTGCATGAAAGGAAAACATGTCATGATGGCTGACGTAATCCATAATTATGATGATGCTCCTACCAGCTAGAGGCTGGCCGGAGGAACGCAGGAAAAAATCAAATGGCGGCAGAGGTTGAAGAAATCCTTATTATTATTATTATTATTATTATTATTATTATTTTATCTATTAGGGGTTTGGAATTGCATTGAGTACTTAAAAAGCAAAATTTGAATTTTTTTATTTAATTCACCGATTTTTTAAATTTTTTATAAACTAATTTTTTCAAATATGTTTTTTGGAAAAATATTTATTTATCTGTTTTTCCTAAAAGTAGTTTTTAAAATTCAAAAAAATTAAAAATAATTTCTTCTTTCCAAAAATGGTTTTCCCAACCTTAACGCTAAATGTTCCTTAAATATTTAATTATTATAGAATAACTGCATAATACTTGTAGATATTTTTCCAAAAATGCTATAGAATAAAATAATAAAGAGAAAAAATATAACAAATTTATAATTTTACATTAAAATTAATTGAAATAAAACAAGTAAAAGAAAGTAGTAAAGTTGTAATTTTACAATACTAGCAAATTAAATCACTTGAATAGTATGTAACGAGTTTTTGTGGTAAGACACATGTTTTATTTTTATTAAAGGTGTATAATGGAAAGAGTAAAAAAATTATTGATAGTCATTCTCATATATTCTTTATCATTAAATTATAGAATAGAGAATAGAGAGTCAAACTTTACTTATTATTCTAATTGTAATTGATACACTTTTATGTATGTTTTTTCCTTTATTGGTGTGTTTCTGTGTTAATTTCATATGTAATCATTAAACTTTTGTATTATTACAATAAAGTCATTTTTTTGTCTTATAAAAGTCATATTACTATAGTTTAGTTCCAATGAAATTATTTCTGGCAATTTTTCTGTAATCAACGACCGAAAACGACCGAAAAAGTGGTACTAGTATCTCAGTTGGCAGATGAGATACGTCATGTCACTGTATATGTCAAATAGAGCATTATGTATTTTTACAACTCAGCATCCATGTCAGCACTATAAATTAAAAATGGTACTAATTGGGATGCCAGAGTTCTAGTTGACCTAAACAATGATATTCTATTTGACATGTGCAGTAACATGATGTGTTTTATGTGCCAATTGAAATATTAGTACGAATTTTCTGGTTGTTGGTCGCTGAAAAATCACTGGAAATGACTTTACTAAAACTAAACCATAGTTAGATGACTTTTATGGAATAAAAAAATTTATGTAACTTTACTGCAATAATACTAAAGTTAAGTGACCATATATGAAATTAATTTATGTGTTTCTCTAAAAATATTTTTCTCTTTCCTTGGATAAATTACACCAATGGTACTCTAATAATATAAATCGTAGCAACTCAATATCTCAAAAATTATTTGTAATACAAAAGTATCTCAATTTTTATTTTGTAATTAAATGCTTCTTCTGTCTCCAATTGTTAGTCAACTAAAAATTAGTTTTTATTTAAATTTATCTGATTTGGATATTCCATACCATACTTCTATTAAAGAGACTAAGAGATATTTGAAATTAATTTTAAGTGTCTCAAAAGCACATTTTGAATTTTTTTTATTTAATCGACTGTTTTTTTAATTTTTTAATAAATTATTTTTTTAATTTGCTTCTAGAAAAAGAACCTATTTACCTAATTCTACTCAAAAGCAGTTTTCAAAAAAAAAAAAAAGTTAAAAATACATAAAAAAAAATTTCCAAAAAAATATTTTTCCCGAACACAATACCAAATAGACCTAACGGTTGAAGACAAAAGTACTATTTAGTTACAAAATAAAAATTGAAGTACTTTTGTGTTATAAATAATATTTGAGGTAATTAGTTATAAAATAAAAATTGAGGTATTTTTGTATTATAAATAATATTTGAAGTACTGAGTTATTATAATTTATATAATTGAAGTATCGTGGGTGTAATTCACCTCTCTTTCCTTACAATAAAAAGTCATTTACTTATTTATTTTAATAAAATATTAATCTATTTGAGATAAAGCAAAATAAAAAAATAAAAAGTTTATTGAATTTATAAAAAAATTTTTACTCAATTTAGAGATGTTCTAAGATGCTCTTTCATTGGACAAAATATGCTATTTAAAATAAAAAGCATTATCAAAGATACTTTTAATAACATTGTAATTATGGATTATTTTTGAAATATGAAAATTCACCGAGGACTACTATAGAAAAATTATCTTTTGTTGTTTTAGTATTACATAAATATTTTATTTTTGAAACTTATACTATGTATATAGACTCCACTGTATAAAATTTTTGGATCTGCCACTATAAATAGTAATTTTCTCTAAGAATTACTTACATTGTATTAGTTTTGATAATAAAAAGTGAATATATTTTAATAAATATTATTTGTAAATATTGTCCATGAGATAATACAATATTGAATGAAAATTTAAAAAAAAAGTAATAATGAAATATGAGTTGCTAAATATTTTAATGATTTGAATATATTGCTCTTAACCTTATCATATTTCATCCATTTTTTTTTACAAGGAAAATAATTTTATTGATTCAAACTAGCAATACATCGATAGAAATACATAGACAAATTCACTAAAAATCATAGAAGATGAAACAGTGAAAATATTCACAGTATCCATATTAAGAGCATAAATCAGCTCAACGCCTACACATTTAAAATTATTATATATAGTGACTAGAATACATATGATTTTAGTTTTGCAACATACTGACGACCATAATCTGATTTGATATCACTATTAGGTTTTTTTTTTTAGAACGGTACCCTCCCTTTTAATGATATTTTTATAATACCAATCTGAATAAAATTAATTAAAACAAAAAAATGAAAAAAATTTGATTATCCATATTAGTCTAAAGAGTACAGTCCTTTCTCCCTCCCATGCAAAAACACAAACCAGTCGTTTTCACCGTCTCTGCAGATATTAATCTTTAAAAAGCGAAACACTTCAACTAATTGCATAGATTCAGCTTGACGAAGCTCAATTTTTTGATTTGCCGATCTGCATTTTGAGATTTCCGGTATGTTATTTAGCTTTGTCATTCAAGTGAATATAGTAAGCAAATCTGATATAGATATATCTTATTCAAGTTTTTGAATGCAATGCACATTAGAATATAGGGAAAATAATGCTTAGACGCATAGTTTCTAGTGTTTTTCTACAAAATCCAAAACGTGGATATAAATAGAAAAATTGTACTATAGGATCTCATCTATTTATCCATAAAGTCAACAACTAGCTGAGATATACCAATTATATCCATAATGCTTCTCGATCTAAATTTTCTTGGCTATCGACCATTCGTCATGACATTTCAAATGAGTTGGTCAGGATATGATAGTTTTTGGGTCAAGTTATGGTCGACCAGTTGTATCCATAATGTGCCTCGACTCTGAATTTTAATGGCTATCTACCATTCATCATGATAGCTCCGATGCATTGGTCGAGATAGGGTAGTTTTTGGGTCAAGTTATGGTCAAGTATCATAATATCGACTACATTGACTTGTTATTGTGATCATTATCTATTCATAATAGTGTCTGATTATGCATCCACAATATTTATTGGCCTTCCTTTTGTTTTAGGTATGGCTTCAATGAGTTCTTTTGTTGCTTATGGGGATCAATTTTAAAAGGAATTAAGGGATCCTATTGAAGTACATGTATGGTGTGAAAACATTGATGAAAAAACCAAACACATCACAATAGATGATACCAATTTGACATTCAATATGTTCTTGGATATGTAATAATGAGTTTGGTGTTAACCATTACGACTATGATTTGAGTTTGAAATACCAACCTCCAAGTTTTAAATCCATGTTGTGGCCTAGTGTTGATTGTATTAACAAACTTAAAAGTTATCTAGATTCCTTAAATTCAGAGAATTATTTTTTATGTGTAAAGCTCATTGAAAAGAAGGCAGCTGAACAACACTGTAAAGATGCAATTATTCAATAACCTGGATATGTAAACAATGATAAAATTGAAGTTCGTGATGTTCTTACTAATGTTCGAGGTTTAATGTTCAACTGACAGAGTTTTAAGGATCTGACCAGATTCCATCAAAGCCATATACAAATGTGGATATGAATGTGGTTGACGAGGGGCCGGAGGGAGAAATTAGCCCACCTATTTTATTGGATGTTGGTGCAAAAGTGTTAGAGGAAGAAATTGTCAATGCACTGGATGGGGTCCCCCAGCCATTGAATATTGATATGGATGAATTATTTTATGATGATAAATTGGTCTAGGAGGATAGGTTGCATGCACATAAAGGATAAAGAGAAGGTTCTTTTTTCTTATACGGGTCTGATTTGGCAATTGGTCAGGAGTTTGCTAATAGGAGGAAGTTAAGAGGAAGCTAAAAGATGTTGCCCAACAAGGGAACTTTGAAACTAAAACTGTTAAATGTGAGAAGGATATATATGTTTTAAAATGCAAGAATTCGACATGCAAGTGGAAGGTGCAAGCATCACATTTTAATAACTCAATGCGCTTTAAGATCTGGACATATACTAATGTTCATTCTTGCTCAATTGGTAGTTAGAACAGACAGCATAGCCAAGCAATGGTGAGGTACGTCTTATAGGTCGTGTTATCTAAATTTAGTGGTCAAAGAGACATCATAAGTCCCAAAGCAATAATGACCCTAATGCAGAACAGAAGCATGCTTGTATCATACAACAAGGATTGGGTGGAGAAATAATATGTCTGCAAAAACCTTATTAGATCTCCAAAGGCAATTTATAGTTTACTACTGGCATACTTGTGCATGGTGTATATGGCGAATGGTGAGTTTGGAAGTAGACGATGAGGTTGATTCAAGTACGTATTTGTGGCATATCATGCATGCATTCGAGAATTTCTCGCATTGAGGAAGGTAATTGTTGTTGACAGGACCTTTTTAAAAGGGAAGCTATAGAGGAGTTGTACTTATTGTGACAACCCAAGATGGTGATTTCTATCAATATCCATTAGCTTGGGCCATGTTGGACTCAGAGAATAACAATTCCTAGGGATGATTCTTTGGGAAACTGCAGGAGTTGATACCGAACAAAGATGAGTTGGTTTTTATTTCAGATAGACACTAGAGCATCACCAATTGGCTCATAAATCACTGCGAGGCAACTAATCACGGATATTGTAGGTGGCATATTTCCCAAAATATCAAATCATATGTGAGGAAGAAAGGTGTGGTTAAGCTTTCTGAACAAGTTTCAAATGACTATAAAATTTCAGAATTCAACCGACTGTACAATGAACTTGGGATAAGATTAGACAAGGCTGTTAAATATCTTGAGAAAACGAGAATGGACGTATGCCTATAGGCAAGATATCATTTCTATAGTAATCGGTACAATATTATAACCATTAGTGGGGTTGAATTTATAAACCCCACTTTGAGGGCATAGAGAGAGTACCCTATAGTTTTATTGTTGGAGGCCATACAAGCGAAAGTATCAAAGTGGCGTAATAACAAGACAAAATAATTATATAATTTAAACAGCGGGGATAGCTTATTTACACCCAAGGCTGAAGCTATTATTTGAAAATGATATCAAGAAGCATTAGGGGCTTACACAATTTAGCTAAACAGGGTTGAGTTTGATATGGAATGGAAAGGTTCTGATGCCAGGGTTAATATAGAAGATAAAACATGCTCATGTCGCATTTTTGACCTTGATAAGCTTCCTTGTGTGCATGCTTTGGCATGTTGTTAACCTACTAGCCCTAGAAATGATTTGTATGACATGAAATAAATGATATTCTATAGATAATTTTTGTGTTGCATATGCTGGAACTGTTTATCCATTGCCATCATAAAATAAATAGAACCTTGAATGCGAAGAACTGGTGCAAGTATTTCCCCTAGATGTTGAGAGAAAGAAAGGAAGACCTAATAAGAAAAGAATTCCCTCTATTGAAGAGTGGAAGCTTAGGTACTCAAGTTATGGGAAACAAGGACACTCAAAAAGAACATGTCATAAAGGTTCACAGACAACGATTGTGGCAACTAAAAACAATAATTAATCTCATTTTTAACTGTATCTACAATTTTATTTATTTGTATTTGAACATTAAATGATTTGTAAAGTTGTTTCACATTGGCAATAAAAATATGAACTGCCACACAATTGTTATCCCTACACAACTCTACCAGGCTCGACTAGGTGACATGTATGACAATCGGCTAGCTTGACGGTCCATTATATGTTAAACAAATACTTTAACTATGATGTGGTCATGGAACAAATTATTATAATAATAGGCGTATAATATCTTCGATTACAATGGAAATAAAGTGTTTTGTTGGGTCAATTTCATATAATGCATTCTCTAGGTATAAGAAACCCAATTTCAGATAGTAAAAACCTAATAAAACGTGGTATGAACAATTCTTCCATTGTTTGGACAAATAATTCAAATTGGCAAACAATATATTCTATTATAGTGGAAATAAGATGTTTTGTTGGGTCAATCTCATATAAAGCATGCTCTAGGTATAATAACCACAATTTCGTATAATAAAAACCATAATAAAATGTGATATGAACAATTCTTCCATTGTTTGGATAATCAAATTGGCGAACAATATATTCCATTATGGTGGAAATAATTAAATGCATGTCACTTGTGATTGGTTAGTTTACAACGTGATAGTCTAAATCTTACTTAAAATTTTCTCTATATAACTGCATAGTCAATTTCATGATATGCAGGTGAACTGCATACTGTAAACTTCATTGCCAACCCAAGTTTTTATGTGAATGAAAACATAAAGAGTCGAAATCGCATCTTTACTTTTTAAACTTAAGAAGCTCATTGTTTGCGGAAAGAATATTCTAACTTGTGTTTCTTTTTTTTTTTTTCCAATTGTGTCAAATAATTATGACTTATACCTAAACATCAAAGGACTAATGTTTGAAAGAAAAATGAGACAACTTTATACAACTAAGCCGAGAAATCCACATCGAATGAAAAAATTATTCCTTCAAAAGTGAAAGATGCACACGAAACATTTAAATTGGAATCACATCAAAATTGTTCAGTTAATTAACAAGAATTTTTTTCGATAAACACGATATAGAATCACCATGCTTATAACAAATTGAAAATTATAATGATTTTTTTCAGTAAAATTCTAAATATTAATTAAACTAGAAAAAACATACATGATTTACTTGTAGAAGCTCAAAATGAAGAGAAAAGCAACTTATCTCTTATTGAAGAAGAAAATAAGCTGAATCAATAATGTGTGCAGAGAAGATTAAGCTACTTTTATATGAATTAACTGCTAATAACTAATTCCCTAAAAAGTAGGGGCAAAGCAATGATAAGATACAAATGAGCTCAGAATAATTATGCTACAACTATCTTCAATTACTAAGCTTTATAGCTTTTGTCAGCTACTTCAATGCTAATAGCTCATGCATGAGTAGACTGCACTTTGCTTCTTTGAGATTTCTCAGTTGCTTGCTATTAGCCATTGAAGACAATGGTATAACTCTATTACCCCCCATACAAGCTAGGCTTAAACAAATTGTTGAAATCTAGCATGGACAGAAATTGATTGAAAGCAAAAGAGGAATGGCTTTTTGTGAAGAAGTCAACCGGTTGGTCATGAGAAGAAATTGGTAGAAGGTGCAAAACACCTACTTTAACCTTATCACGCATAATATGGCAATCAAACTCAATATGCTTGGTTCGTTCGTGAAAAATATGATTATCAGCAATGTGCATGTCTGATTGATTGTCATAGTACATAAGGGCAGGCTTGGTATGAGAAATTTGAAGATAATGAAGAAGATAGAGAGGCCATTATAGCTCACATGTTGCAGTTGCCATAACTCTATCTTCTGCTTCAGTAGTGGACTTAGATATAGTAGATTGCATTTTGGACTTCTATGAAACAAGTGAAGATCCTAAAAAGTCTCAATAGCTAGTGATAGACTTAAGAGTAACAAGGTAGGTAGCCCAATCAGAATCAGAAAAAGCTTTTAATTGAAGTTGCCATTAGAGAGAAAGAATAATCCTTAGCCAATAGTACCTTTAACATATCGTAGAACCTTGTGAGCAGCAATAAGATGATGCTCAGTTGGCTTATCCAAGAAGTAGCTAAGATATTAAACTGCAAAAGCCAGGTTTGGTCTTGTATTTATAAGGTACAACAGCTTGCCCACCAATCTCCTATAACATGTAATGTCAGACAAAAGAGGAGAATAGGAAGGTGGTGGAATTCGTTGAGCAATCATAAGAGTTTTTGCAGGTTTGCTACCAAGAAAGCCATTGTCATTAAGAAGTTCAAGACAATACTTTCACTGATAGATGCTAAAACCCTTTGATTTATGGGCCACTTCAAATCCAAGGAAATATTTGAGATGGCCAAGATCTTTGATTCGAAAAGTATCATGAAGGTAAGATTTAATTGCTGCAACTTCATTAAGGAATCACTTTCTAGGATGACATCATCTTCATATACCAGGAGAGCAATAAAGGAATGAGTAGTGACCTTGAAAATTTTGAAGTGTCAGTAGTAGCCTAAATCCTTACTACAACAATACTTCTGAGAGCATAAAGTGCCATTAACGAGAAACTTGTTCTAAGCCATACAAGGATTTTTGAAGTTTATAAACAGCATTAGGAATGGAAGTGTGAAAACCATTAGGCAACCTCGTGTACTCCGCTTCATGTAAGTTTCCAATTAAAAAGGCATTGTAAATATTAAGTTGCTCTAAGTACCAATTGTTAATAGAGGCAGCAGCTAGCAATACTCTGGTGGTGGTCATTTTTCCACACAAGGAAAATGTGTCTACATAATCAACTCCATTTGGTTGGGTGAAACCCTTAGCCACTAATCTAGCTTTGAAGCACTCAAGAGATCCATCAGCATGGTATTTAATCCGATATACCTATTTACAACCAATGGGAACTTTGCTAAAAGGTAAAGGAACAATACCCCATGTATGATTGTCTTATAAGGTTTGAATTTCATCATTCATGACTTATTACCATTCAAGATACTTGATGGCTTGAGTATAGGTGTGTGGCCTAATAGGACTAGTGATGGAAAGACTGAAGTGCTTATATAAAGGACTTAAATGATCATAAGAAAGAACATGAGATAGGGAATGTGGTGTACCTGACAATTATGGGAGTAGAGTAGAGTCAAAATTGGGTTGTTGCAAAGTGTTGGCCTATCCAAAATGATATTCCAAAAGGTAAGAAGGAAGATGATGTTGTAGATTATATCTTCTTAAATGTTGTTGCGGTTGAGAAAGTGATAAAGGATCAGTGAGGCAATGATTTGAAGTTAATTAGGTAGAATTAGGAAAAGGATGAATGTTTGGATAATGATAAGGTAAAGGTAGAACAACGTCTGAAAAAGAAATGGTATCAATAGTGGATGATGAGGTGTAAGGAAAAACATCCTTATAAAAATTTACATTTCCAGAAACAAAAATGTTGTTAGTGTGCAAATCTAATAATTTGTATCCTTTAGTTCCGTGTTGATAACTGTTAGGAGATATTGTAGAGTTAGGTTTCCTATTTAGAGTGATTTATATGAACTGAGTAATTAAGGGTAGATAGGATTTTATTTCCTAATTTGTATATTTGTTTTCTATTGTACAAGTCTTAGGGCTATATATATATCACTACAACAAATTGGTGAAATAGTGACGAATATTTAGTGACTGATATAATCCGTCACTATTAGCAACGAATTTATGAGGGAATGGCAATGGATGTACTGTATACAATTAAAAGTTTAATCAGCGAGGAAATAGCAATGGATATTAGTGACTGATACAATCTATCGATAAGTTTGATACAATCCATCGTTAATTATTTCCTTCACTAATCAGTTGATTGGTCATCGCCAAATTTAGCGCCATATATAGTAACTAAATGTGGAGTTAGTTTGATTATTTCTACTGTCTTTCAGCAACATATAGATCCATTGCTAATCCTTAAAAAAAAGGCATTGTTCCCTCCCTCTTCCCCTCTTTCTTCTTCCTCTAATTCGTTGCAACCCTTATTTCTCATTCACGCCATTTCCACCCTCTCTCTCTCTCTTATCCCATGTTTTTTTCACTTAATAAGTTATGTTGGAAAGATGATGCATCAAGAAGGGGGATTGAATTGGTGGCAAATAGAAGTTTTCGGTTTAATAGATTTCTTTGAGTTTTTGAGCAATATGCAAATAAAACATAGAAAGTAAAGAAGCAAGAGAAGGCTGCACAAAAGGATTTATAGAGGTTCTGGTGTTAACAAACCTTAGTCCTCTCCCCAACCGCAATTGGAAGTTCTATTATCTCAATTAGAGATACAAGAGAGTTTCCTAGCTAACTCACAACTAGAGAGTTTTCCTAGCTCACCCACAACTAAGTGTTTTCTCAAGACTCATATCGAACCCAAATTCCTTGTGTTTTAATGGCTCACACATAACCCAAACAAGAGTTTTTCTCACTAAGATCACTCGTACAACTTATACCCAAGTGTTTAAGGTTAACACTTCAACCTTTTTATAAAATAAGTTGGGAAATAAAATTGCAAGACTTTTGGCACACTTAAAATTATGCTCTTGTGTTCAAAGGCCTTTTGGAGGTCTATTTATAGTGTTTACATTCAAATTAGCCATTACAAAGTGGTGTCACAACTCTTTCTAACATTCTCTTACAAGTGCATTAAATGTTGTCTGTAGAGAGAGAGGTCCCAGTCAGGAACATAGTTTTCCCAGTCAGAAGATAGCCAATTTTGATACGTGGCATCTTCTGGTTGACTGAACAGTCCAACGGCTAGTTTTTATTCAATGTTCCCGGTCGAGAATACTTGCATCCTGGTCAGGACTTGCCTGATAATGCAATAGCTGAGGCTTTGGTCTGCTTGCTTTGAGAGCTTCCTGGTCGAGACCTAAGTCAGTTTGACTTTGGTCGTTTTGACTTTATGATGACTTGACACATTTTGGTGGTGTCTCATCTTCAACGATAATGTCCTTTTGAATTTTCCAATTGGACTCCAACATGTCTCGGTCTGGAAATGAGGTGTCTTGGTCGAGACATCACCTATCCCAGTCTTCTTTTACTACTGGAACTTTAGGAACATTAGAAAGTAGTGTTTCCCTATCTGGACAATGGATTTCCCAGTCTATACTTGTGTCTCTATCGGGCAATAATTGTCCTGGTAGAGAGTTACGCGTCTCTAGGAAATGCTTGATTAGTTCAATGAGGAATTCATAATCAAATGTGCTTAGACTTTGAACATTATCAAAACAACACTTAATGAAGATGTTAGTAACATTTAATTTGATTGTTAAGATCAAAATAGAGAGCAATCATCCTAAGATTAACAATTGGTAACATGCTAGATTGCTTAAAAGCTTAATGACATGTTAAATAAAGTTAATGAATAATAAATGAACCTTAGAACTTGAATTTACCCATGAGGAGAAATAAGATTAATTTTCTGTAAATAAATTCTTGGTTAATTAGTTGGCATAATTCATGCATAATGAACTAATAACAATAGAAGTGGAAATAGTTGAGCCTCAAGAGGGGAAATAGTGATGTATAGATACATAACATGGCAACAAAGGGGTTAATTGAAATAACAAAGTGTAGTTATGATTGTAAACCCCAGAAAATGCATGTGTAAATATGATTGTGGGGCCGTAAGCCCATTTAGTTGCATGTTAGGCTCAATGCCTATATTGAGAATTAACAAAGTGGTAGATGCTCAAGTTCAATGAAGGCACTTAAGGTGTTTGGAAAGAATGGCTTAAAAGAGGTAAGTCCATTGCTTTGAGAAAACTAGTGGAATTTGTATACAATAATACCTCTTGCATTTATGACATGGTTGTAACTCATATGTGTGATTGGCATGCAAATGCTTGAATTAAATGGGTCTTGTGCTTGAACCAAAAATACTAACAATAGTATATTATATGTGATGGAAGCCTTAAAGGCATTGTGCCCATTGTGTAAGATATGGTAGTTAAAAACCATAAATGGTGGCTAGTTAATGAATGATTGATTGATTAATAGCCATGGAAACATGGCATTTGAGTGATGTAAACAAGTTTGGTGCTTGACCAAACATTTGATATTACTTGTGATATGTGTTATGATATCTCAGTAATTGGGAAAGACTTGAAATGAATTGTTTGATATGCCTCCTAGGGTTGAACAGTACCGTAACTCCCTAGTAACGTTAAAGCTTAATACCCAAAAGGTCTATGCTTTAAGGATTGATACACATTGCCTAGAGGGTTCATGATTCTTTTAATTATCAGGGAAAATGCCAATATCCTGAGAGGTCGATGCATAACTAGTTAAGTGTGACTATGATGTAATAAATATGGAAATCTTATGATGTTTTATATTAGTCATGACATATGAATACACAATAAGAATAAATGGTATATGGGAACAATATGCGAACAAATAATGAGAATAACCAATTATTCAACGAGATTGCCCAATCTTACCCTAAAAGCTTGAGCATCTGATAGGTCAATGCTTCAATCGATGATCGGCATTTGCTAGAGTGTCTAAGAGGTCAATGCGTTATAAGGTGATCAGTATGCACTAGAGCCTCTGAGAGATCAATGTGACAACCGATAATCAAATTAAGTCATAAGGGGATATGAGGTTACAAACCTCTAAAGAAATAAGAATTCAGTTAGACCATGTGATATAGAATACAGAAATTAGATAAGTGAATGTATATATGCGATTTACATGACCTAATACCCATGCTACATCTATGTATGTAATATGCAAGATCAGTTATATAACCGACATACGAGTGTGACCACAACTGGATGTTATAAATACATATTGCCACCAAAGTATATCTTAAGTTTTATGCCATGAATTGATATTTTATTACGTTATTATTTTTCAATGCTATTATGTATTACTAAGTTATGAATAGTTTAGTGTGTTTTCTATGCATGCAGATTTTGAAGCCAGTGGCTAGTAGATGTAGCAGTTGGCAGCGAAGAAGACCAAGCCCATACGAAGGAGACCATACAGGCCCAAATTTAGGGCGATAATATACATGGCATGCATTCATTTTAGTATTAATAAGATGGGTTGTAATTAATCAAGTCGAGTAATATGAGATTATGTAATATAATATAATAATGACATAACTTGACATAGTTATGATGCATGAGTGAAGGCTTGATATATTCCAGATCAGTATATGATTGTTACCAAATGGGTTCATCAAAGCTAATATCACCTTGAGGTGATATATGTCACCTAGCCAGATATACATGCCTAATTAGATGAGGATGCTAAGTATAGCATATTATGTTAAAAAGTTTTAATTAGCACAGGTTTTAGCTATCCAGTTTGTAGCACTCTCTATGTATTATGGAGTATAATCCTTATAATAAGGGAGCGTGTTATAGATACTCATTTATTAAAGGAAGGAATTTAATAGAAGGAAACAATCAGAAACAAACCATAATTATAATTAGAGATAGTAATTAATGAATAATGGTGTTTGTTTTGTCATGTAATTAGTAATGGAGAAAGGACCTTCATTTTTTTGTCCATCAAGTTTAAAAATTCAGCAAATTCAATTGTGTCATTTCTATCAGTATATACTTCGCTGATCATGTCTTGAAGTTGTTCTTGGGTTGGATTCTGATCCAACATTGGCCAATTTCTCTATATCACTACTGCTTAAATTTGCATTGAAGAAGAATTGAGTTATTTTTGTTACAGTAGGTTATTTATATTAGAGGAGTTGTAACTAACTAATTGACCTATCTAAAGATAAAACTAGATTGTACTGCGGTAACTAGGGTTGTACATGGATCTTAGATCTTTTTGAACCAGATCAAAGAACAAAAAAAAAATTCAGAATTGAATTGTAGTGTTGACTTTTTTACTAGAATCAAACTAAATTGAACCGTTGGCTTTAATTTTGACAGATCTGGATCTTTTAGTAATATCTGGACCGAGAACTAACTGAATTGTATTGAACTGTTCTAGAACCGAATTGTACCAAAAAAATCGATATCTGATTAATGTTTAAAATTTAGTATATATAATAACTAATAATAATTAAATAAATTATATATAAAAATATTTATAATTATTATTGTTTTATTATACAAATAGAATATAACTTAAATTAATAATTATACACACTTTAATTCGATAAAATTAAATTATAATAAAATTTACTAATTAGTTAATAAAATTAACGACATTTATAACAACAATGACTTCAAATAATAAAAAATTTTATATATATATACAAAATAATTTTATATGCTAAAAAATTTATGATGGTGATGTAAACACTTGAACCTATAATCTCCATAAGAGTCTAAAATAAGTTCACTATCAAATCGATGAACTATCTTTGTAATTAATATGCAAATACAAAAATACTTGTAATATATTGCTAGTTTATATTTTTCTACTATAATTTTTTTATCACTAATTATGTTTTTTTAGCATTTATAATTTATTTTAATTTATATTATATAATAAATCTAAATTATATTAATTAAATGATCAATCAAATTTAAGTGCAATTGATTGTAAAGTAACCTAATTTATAGTAAGTATAAATAATTATATGATAAATTAATCTAAATTATTATTTTTTCTAATTAAATTATATGATTTTTTTGTCAAAATAATTATATTAAACTTATATAGTAATTTAAATTATATTAATAAATAAAACTTATATTTAATTGATATACTTAATAAATTTATATATTTTATAATTATTGTAAACAATACAATATATATATATATATATTAAAATTAAATAATCACAAATATTTAAACTTAACTTTATAATTACATACTTATACTTATGAGTTTATATACCTATTATTTAAATTTTAAATATTACTATATTATTAGCTTACAATATATATTATCTTTTTTTTTATGAAGATAATTATATTACATTAAGATTGCTAAGGTATAGAAAACAATTGATAATGATCAGATAATATTTGTACATTATCCTTTAGACAGAATAGCATTACTCATAACAATACAAATTATATACCATTACCCTTTAAAAAGGTTAATATTGATAATAAGTCTCTTGAAATAGAAAACGAAATCAAATATACTCAATTGCAAAATAATTATTCAAATCAAATATTATCAACTATTTATACTTAATTAGATAGAGTTGAATCTTTAGTACAACCTGCTGAGACTAATAATAATATCCTAAAAGATATATATCATGAAAAACCTTTATTTAAACCTTTTGAATTTTCCTCATAAACAAATATCAATTTAAGACCTCAAGACCCAGTATTACAAAGAATAGAAGTCTAACTTGCTAATTTAAATATTAAAGAAAAAAAAGATAAATAAAGTATATTTGTAATTAATGAAACTAACACTGATAATGAAATTGACGAAATAGAAAATCAATTTCAAGAAAAAAAATATATCAATAAAATATATTTTAGAAATTCTTCTAAGATTTTTACTCCAAAATCTGAAACTAAGAATTATTATCCACAACTTACACCTCCATATATTTAATATGAAGAACGAACTCAAGTTGTACAAGCAAAGTACGATGTAAGCTCAATTTACGAATGGAATATATACGGTTTAGCTGAATATCAAATTTTAAATGTACTTCAAGAAATGTATATGGGTACTAGTGCTTATAAAACAAATAACAATAGTGATTTAACAATTGCCCAAATGATCATATCTGGATTTACTGGTTAATTAAAAGGGTGGTGGAATTACTATATCACCACTAGACAAAAGCATATAATACTCTCTGATAAGAAAAGTATAATCAAAATAGAAAATAATGTTCAAATAGAATTACAAATAGATGATATATTAAACACTTTAATATTTAGCATAATGAAATATTTCATAGGAGACCCTAGTTAGTACCAAGCTAGAAATTCATAAATATTATTAAATCTTACTTGTCCTAAATTACAAGATTTTATATGGTATAAAGATCTATTTTTAACAAAAGTTTTTACAAGAATAGACTGTAATAATTCTTATTGAAAAGAATGATTTATAGCAGGATTACCAAAGTTATTTGCTAAAAGAATTAGAACTAAGATAAAATGATATTATAATAATCTTATACCTTATGATAATTTAACTTATGGAAATTTAATAAATTATATTCACAATGAAGGATTAGCTATATGTTCAAATTTAAAGTTTAAGGCAAAATTAAAAAAAGAAAGTATTCAAGGAAGAAAAGAATTAGGATTCTTTTGTCAACAGTATGGATATGAAACAATTAGTGTACTCTCTAATAAGAAAAATAAAATAAATAGATATAAGAAATATAATTACAGGCCAAAAGGAGAAAAAATTATGAAAACAAAGATTATAATAAAACTGATAAAAAAAGGAATTATAATAAAAAAAAACCTAGTTCTAAGAAATCTACTAAAAAAAATAATCAACAAAAGGATATAGTAATTTGTTATAAATGTGGAAAAATATGACATTATACTAAAAATGGTAAAGTAAAATAAAGAATTAATAAATTAGAATTATCAAACGATTTAAAAGAAAAAATTTTAAAAATTATAATAACTGAAGAAACTCATTAACATACTGGTTATATGTAACTTATTTTTTTTTAAATTTATTTTACTGTTCAATTTTCTAGATAAACTAACATTTAACTTATCTGGCTCTGATACCATAGAGAAGGGTCTGGATCTTAAATATTATAATAATACTAATATCAATATAAATAGTTATATTCTAATTTAATTATGTATAAACTCATTTAAAAAATTTCAAATTTATATTTCTTATGTTGATTAATAAGGATTAAAAAACATAAAAATATATCTAAAAAATGTAATTTTCTATGAAAATCTTGGCAATAACAAAAATTATCAATATGATATGTCTGATGTTTATTTTATAAACATTGTTTAAAACTTTTTATTTCTGTTTTTAATTAATCTATTTCGTTTGATCAGAAAAATTAAGAGAAGCAAAAATATTGATAAAAGAACTAACAAAAGAACTCATTTTTCTGAATATAATTCAAATATCTTTATTAATAGAAGATGGAGATTTTGATGATAATACAGGAGCTGAGGGCGTATGGGTACATGTGTTTGAAAAAAATAAGCTAAAGATCTAAAAATTTATTACAAAAAGAAGTAGAAATTATAAGAGGACATTTTTTCTTTTATGTAATTTTGAAGAATTCACTTAATTTTATAATTACATACTTATACTTATGAGTTTATATACCTATTATTTAAATTTTAAATATTACTATATTATTAGCTTACAATATATATTATCTTTTTTTTATCGAGATAATTATATTAAATTAAACTTATAAACTAATCTAAATTTCATTAATAAATAATATATACAAGTTGTGACACATTTATTATATAAATTTTAGTAATTATTTATATATTTTTCCTTTTTCATTAATTATATTAATTTTTAGATATATTATATTATTTTTTTAATATTACATTAAACTTATATATTAATTTAAATTTTATTAATAAATAATAAATACGGGTTTATGAAGCATTTATCATATAAATTTTAGCTACTGATATTCTTTTTCTTAATTATATTAATTTTTAGGTATGTTATATTATTTTCTTGTTAAAATAATTATTTTGCTTTAAACTTATATACTGATTTAAATTTTATTAATAAGTAATATATATGAGTTTATGACACATTTATCATATAAATTTTAGTAACCACTGATATCATTTTCTTTAATTATATAAATTCTTAGATATATTAATCATATATATTTCAACTACTGATATCATTTTCCTTATTATCTTAATTATATTATTTATATCATTTTTCATCATTCAAACTTAATTGTATCATTTTCAATTCTGTTATACCTTTTTATTATTATCTAATCTAGTATATTCCTTATAAAAATTTAAAAATTTTAAATATAAATTTTTTTAAAAAATACTTTATATTTGATCAAGAAGTTGGTAGAGAAGCTTCATTTATAATACTTATCAAGGATGAATTGTCATTTATGTTTGTTAAATATGAACATTTCAATTAATTTATTACGATGTCAACTTTGTATAGAACTATAAAATTTTTTTGTATCAAGTTTTGTTTTTATGGTTAGGTTTTTATATTTATATCTATTATATTATTCAAGTACTGAACAATTTATATTGTATTGTATTGTATCGTTTAGAACCGAAAGAACCAAAGTTGTATTGAATTGTCCCAAATTTTCGGAACAATACAATATTGAGATTTATTTTTGGCAATATAATACAATACTTATATTTAAAAATCCACGATATTCCAATACAGTTCTAGAGATTTTACAATCCCCGAATTGAACCGGATCATATACACCCCTAACTATAACATACACTTACATCACTACACCATTAAATGAACTAAGCTAACAAAACAATGACTGTGAGCTAAGACTAAGAAGACAAGCCAACACTGATTGCTGAGAGAAAAAGACCTCTATCACCCCTTTGCAAGCTGAGGACTATGAATGTCAGGTAGTCCTGGCTTAGAAATGAAGTATTGAAAGCTAGAAAGATGTTATGGCTTGGTAAAGAGATTTGCCAGTAGATTAGCAGAGGCAATTGGAAGAAGCTTAATAATACCAGAAGCAATCCTCACGTATGAAGTGACACTTTAGCTCTACATGTTTGGTTCGCTCATGTAAAATGGTATTATGGGCTAGATTAACAGCAAACAAATTATCACAAAAAAACTAGAGCAGGAGAATTATGAGTTTGCTTCAAATCATCAAGTAAATACATGAGCATTGGATCTCTACAGTAGAGGCAGCAAGTGCTTTATACTCAGCCCTAATGGAAGATCTAGAAACGATAGTTTGTTTCTTAGATTTCCATGAAATGAGTGAGGAGCCACGAAATACATACATCCTGGTCACTGATCTTCTGGTCAAGGGGCAAGTTGCCTAATCTGCATCACTTAACACTTTTAATTGCAAAGTATTGGTGCTGGAGAAGAAAATACCTTGGCCAGGATGTTGCTTATTTTAACTAAGTACTCGGTGAAAATAATATAGATGATAGGTTGTAGGCTTATCGAGGAATTAGTTGAGATAATGAACAACATAACAAATACCAGACCTTGTATTCATTAATTTCAACCATCCTGTAAGATTGAATGTCATCAAGGAATGTTGATTCAACATGCTTGGAGCCTTTTAGAGGAACCATAGGAGTAAGGACAAGTTTGGAGTCTAAAAAATTTGTATCCTAAAGGATCTCTAGAGCATATTTTATTTAGTAAAGATGAATGTCTTTACTAGACTTCATAACATCTAATCCCAATAAAAACTTCAATGCTCCGAGATCTTTAATCTTGAAAGTTGCATGATGGAATGACTTCACTGCTTGAATGTCTGCAAAAGTATTCCCAGCAACAATGACATCATCGACATAGATTAATAACGCAGTGAAACTGCTGCTAATAGCCTTGATAAAAAGAGAGGTTTGATTAAGCTTGACCAAACCCTTTTTGGATCAATGCAGCAGTTAATTTAGAATTCCACTATCGGCTGGCCTGTTTGAGGCCATAAAGGGATTTTTGAAGTTACAGACTTGAGTACCACACTTTAAGCCTGGAGGAAGTAGTATATACACCTCTTCTATTAAATCTCTATGTAAAAATGCATTGTTGATGTCTAGCAGCTGAAAAAACTAGTTTTGTACAGCTACAACTGCTAGAAGAGTTTGAATGGTACTCATTTTGGCTACAGGGGAGAATGTTACAAGGAAATCAACCCCTTCTTACTTCGTGTATCCTTTTGTAACAAGTCTATTTTTATACCTCTCAATAGTCTCATCAGCCTTTAATTTAGTTTTGGAAGCCCACTTACATCCAATGGGGCACTTACGAAGAGGTAGATATGTGAGAATCCATGTTTGATTATCAGCCAAAGCTTTAAGCTCCTCTTGCATAGCATGCTGCCATTTGGGATCCTGAGCAACCTCTTTGTAGGTTTTGGGTTCAGCTTCAAAAGAAAGGTTAATAATAAAGGCTTTATATGTTGGGGACAATTTGTCATAAGAAAGAAAATTGGAAATAGGATAAGGAGTTAGGCTTGACAATGGGGCAGGGCGGGGATAATCCCCATCCCTATCCCTACTATAGCGGGGAATTCTCGTCCCATCCCCTCTATACTAACGAGGACATATTTGTCTCATCCCCAACCCACAGAATTTTTTCAAGTTAAAAAAATTATTTTGAAATAAATTAAAATTTATATAATAAAATTGCGTACCTCCAAATAATGTTTAAAATATAATTTTGTAATATAATAAATTACTTATATAATAGTTTATCATTAAATTAATTTAATTTATTATGAATTTTATTTGCCATAATTTTTATAAGTTTCTATTTACAAATAAATTTTAAAAAAGGCTAATTTATATTTAAAATAAGTTAATTAGTAATTCAACCCTTATTAGTTTAACAATATCAAATAAAATTTTTTATATAGTATTTTGTATTGATCAAATTGGGGTCATAATTTATTTGAAAGATTCTATTTGAGCCATTAGCAAATAATAATACTTTTATTATTTTAAATATTATATGAGATATACTCTTATATGTTTCGAATTTTTCAATTTTTAATATTAATTTTTCAAGTATTTTTAAATTATATATATATATATATATATATATAGGAAAATTGTCAAAAATAAACTGAACTTTTAAAGTTGTATCAAAATTAAATTGTACTTTCTATTTTTTTCATTTAAATACACAAACTTTTAAAACTTTATTAATTTATGAATTCCAGTTAAACTCTGTTGACATGACATCAAATTTCAGTAAGATTAAAAAGGTTTTGCTAACTAGGAAGCCGAGTCATCTTATAAATTTTAAAACGCTATCATTTTTATTTTTTCTAAAAATTTAAAACCTAAATTTCTCCGGCAAAACTCTGCTGGCAGTAAAATTTTGTTTCTCCTTATTCTACTAACCAAACAACTCCCAAGCACAACAGATAACATGTATTATTTTTTAAATTTAGAGAGATTTATATTTTAAAATTTTAGGAAAAACAAAAATAATTGCGTTTAAAGTTTCTACGATAACTTAGCTTTCTACTCAACACAATCCTTTTAATGCCACTATAATTTTATGTCATGTCAATAGAATTTCACCGAAATTCATAAATTGATAAACTTTAAAAGTTTGAATACTTAAATAAGAAAATAGAAAGTACAATTTAATTTTGATACAATCTTAAAAGTTCGGATTATTTTTTGCAATTATATATATATATATATATATATATATATATTAAAATTGCTAATTAACAAGATATTCTTATCTCTGCTGATATTTTATCGCCTAAAGAATTCATTTATTTTTGGGATTATTTGTCTTCCTTTCATTAATTAGCAATGTACAAACATGAATATTGTATTGTTCAACACCCTTGAGAAGTATATGTTTCTATTCCCTCTTGTGTATTTTTGTGCAGGTTGCACAGTCTCAATCGTAACATGCTAATCAAGTCTACCAACAGTTGTTGCATTCTAACAATGTCAAGTTAGTTGCTGAGCTTAATACATGGAGATGGGGAACAATCAGCACCAGCAATGTACAGGAGGTAGGTATCATTCCCTGAAAAAACTAGTCACGTTGAGGAAGATCCACGGAAGTGAGTGCTTCTGCTGTTTGTTTTGGCCAACCTTAACTTGGATTAAAAGTTTCTTAAATTTGAAGGATTGACATCTTTCCTCTTTTAACAAGAGCTTCGATATAAACTAACATGTTAATTGGTTTCTTCTTTAGCTTGAGATATATCATCTAATTATCGTGGGTTACTATGATCATCATCATGAAAGCAGTATATGTTTGTTAAGTCTCCACTTATGTTGATATGGTTGGTTCCTCTTGCCTTTTGCTTTATGGCATTGAAGCCTTTATTAAATTTATTTTGCAGATCACTTTGACCTTTTCTCTCCCTCTTCTTTTAGTTCTTTATTTTGTTTTTTCTTACTTTTTTTTGGGTGTTGTTTTGGGCTTTTGGTTATCCATTTACCCCAATATATATATATTGTATTCAGTATATGATATTTTAAGGTGGCTGCTCTTGTCCCTCACATTGAGATTAATGCTATGTTTGGAAGCACAGAGGACAGGCAATCAAAGAATTATGAGCCGAGCACTGCAGAAATCATTATTCTTTATGCCAGTCACGAACTCTTATTGTATTTCTGAATCAAGTACAATGCTTATAAGCATTTTGTTCTTATGCATTATATCGTATAAAATATCGGATAAATGACATTCTGCATTTGTCTTTCATATGCAGGTTAGATTTAGTTCAAAATCAGGAGGTCTGGGACGATTGGATGAGACACTTGCGGAGGAAATGCCTTGAAATTCTATTCAGCTATACGGTTGAGAATGGTCAGAACAGGATTGCTGAAGACCAAAGATGAGGTAGAACTTTGCATTAATGCTAATGAGAAGTTTGAATGAACTATCAGAGTCCTTGCAAATTCTTTTTAGTTTCTTTTCGCTTAAGCTCCCAAATAATGGATACTCTCTCAATAATTGCTTGAATTTGGTTTGAAAGCTTCTATGCTTTCTATAGCTTTTGTCTATGACCGTCTGCATGAATCAGTTATATATTTCCAGCTTCTATTTCCACAATCTTTTTACTTTGATTAATTGATTTATGTTTCTAAATTCAATTTTCTACTTAACTTACATGTTAAATTCAGGTTTCATCATATTAATTCTTCAAGGAATCATTGTATGACAAGCATTTATTATTGTTTCTATCAAACAATGCCCTTTGACTCATCCAGGGACCAGGATTTTATTATTCCTCTTACTGCCATATTTCAATCTTTTACGTAATTGGCCTTGCTGTGGCTGTGGAAGTGGTAAAAAATAAATTGGCACCTGCATTGAAAAAACTTGATCTTAGGATACAATTTGGGAAAGGCTTTTGCTGTGAATCTGAGGCCTTGGAATTGGCATGTGAACATGGAATTATCATGAAAGACGGGACTGTATACCTCATTGAAGGGCAGATTTTCAGTAATGAATCTACAGCTGAAAAATTTCTTGCTGAAAACAATGAGGTTCTTAATGGAATTATAATGGACTCGAGGAGAACCATATAGTTTAACAAGAAATTGATGAAATTCAGGATTTGTGGTCCAACTATTTTGTAAAAGAATATATATAAACACAATATTATATAATCTTGTGTCGTGGAAAAGTATATATTGTTGAATATTTGTTGGATATTATTGAACATTTTGAGATTAATTATCAAATATTTGAGACTAGCTTGTGTATATAGTTTTTGCTATAGGTATTAGCTATAGTTCTGTTGGATATGTATATTTGAGTCTTTTTGTTTAATATAATTGTCATTGAGGCTTGATTGAGATATATATGAAGTAGAAATATATAATTATGTAATGTAGTTGAGATATATATAAAACAATTTAAAAAAAAACACTATAGGCAGCGATTATTTGTAAAAACTGCTGCATAATGTTAGATCATGTGTAGCTATGCAGCAATTTTTTTAAGAAACCGCTGCATAAGCCTTAACTATATGCAATGGTTGTTTACAAAATGCAACCCGCTGCATAAGCCTTAACTATACGCAATGATTGTTTACAAATGATCGTGGCATATGACTTATATGCAGCGGTTTAATTCAAGTTTATATGCGACCCCTTCATATGCGATATCTGAGAACCGCTGCATATAGTCCAAAACAACCGTTGCATATAGTACTGCTCTGTACTAGTGATCATTTATGAATTTTTCATAAGCCTTTTTAGTATTAGCATTAACATTAGGTTCGAGTTTATCAGGTATATTATCATCCAAATATTATCTTGAAAAAGGATGTAACAAATTCTACATTTCCAAATAGGCCAATTATTTCCATTCAATTTTTTAGTCTTATTTAACTCTTGAGTTACTACCTTACTAATCTTGTCAACACAGAAAAGAAAGTTTAGATAACTGACCAATGAGGAGACCAACATATATATATAGATAACTGACCAATGAGGAGACCAACATATATATATATATATATATATATATATATATATATATATATCTTCATACTAGGTAGCTATAAACTTGTCCAAATTTTAATCTTTTCTTATATAAATCATTATCATACTTTAAGCATGTGTACTCGATAAGAATTGCTTGTCTAACTTATTAAATATATCATGTACTCACTATCAATAGCTCTATTTTACCTGTTTAATCACAGTCCGTATTCTAGGTTTGGCCATCAAGGCCCTCAACTCATGTATTTGAACTATATCTAGTTGAGCTATATATTTTTTTTTCTTTTCTTTTCTTTGCTTTTTCTTTTTGCTTACATCATATGACATGATTATAGGATAACAAACATAATTAATTACATCATTATAAATGAATGCTAAAAATAAATAAATGCATTTATGAACATGTCCGACCCAAATTCAGCCTACACGATCTGCTCTCTACATGGGCATTGGCATCTCTGTTATAAACTGCTACATCATCTATTTATTGGCTTTATAACCTGTGTGTATAAGAAAATGTGCTAAGCTATTCATAGCTTAGTAATACACATATACATATCAAGTATAACATGTAATCATATAATAACAGTCATTTTCAAATCATATAAGTATGACAAAGTCAAGACATATGCTTAATAACTATATTGAAGATTACATGTATATCCTGCATACATGCTTAACATAATCATATATTACATATCCTTTTTCTTTATCTTAATATCTCTATATGTCAACATTATACTTATTTGGATCCAAGTGTAGTTATCTCAAAGTTAAACCGCTCAATGGTTCTTTTATATCTCAATTACCAATTAACTACATTAACCTCTTAGAGGCTGGAATGTATATCAGTTATTGAAAGGAGCTAAATCGTTAGAAATTTAAACCTCTTTAATTAAGATTGGCAAATGAGTTGACCACTGGTCCTTCTCATCCAATATTTACACATCTTGTTCATATATCATTATTCAATGCATACATAGCGTATGTGCATTTGAAATGTATCATAAAAGTATAACATATCATATTCATATAACAAATGTATGTTCATATTACTTTTCTCATTCTATTGCTCATGCAAATCAATAAATTCCCATATTTCATTTTCTTATTTAGATAAATGACCCAAGCCTCATTCCTACACTAGCTAGAAACAGGGTGTGAAGTAGGGATGCTCTCGGAGATAAAATCTCCCTACTTACTAGAATCTCAAGTCAAGAGGCTTACTGAGCTTAAAACAATTTGACTGAGTATAACATCACATCTATGAGTACTAAGAATAGGAGAGCTCACTGAGCTTAAAACCACCCTGTCCTCACTCATAGGCTCTTTGTTACGTACCGTTTATCCCCTTAATAAAGCATGATCTACCCTAAAGTAGTCTTCGGGTTGAGAAATGAGCATTTATAATATTGTATCTTTTCACTTTCATCTCATAGCATATAACCATAATCTCAAAGCGTATTTAAGTTTACAACATGTTTTCTTATTGTATAACATCATATATTATCATATAAAAGTGTTTTCGCATGTAATAAGCATGTTTACATATCATTAAACAACTTTCAACTTTGTTATGAATAGTGTCTTCACAACCATGACACAATGGTCTGGCTATGAAGGCTAGGCGTTAAGCATTCTGCTTCCATGTTCATGGTCATGACAAATTCCAGCTTGGTTGTGAAAGGGGCTATCCTCTTTTTTAAAATACAAGAATCAACATCTTTTTCTTATATATCAAATGCATGAGCTCTATGGTGGTCTAATGGCCACCCAACCTACCAACTTGTATCATTTATAACATGCATTAATCATTCAAACTTGTATCTTTTGCATTAAATGCCAAAGTTTACAATTTATCATACAACTCACTAAGGCTAACCAATTGTAGTCATTCATATCAACATGCGAAACTCATCTTTATATATATATTTATATATATATATATAGCATGCCAATAACAATTAATTAACATCATAGATACAAGTTCCACATATATATCCAACCCATCAATTCATAAATTCTCTAATAAGGGACTTACCTCTATTAAGTCATTCCTTTCAAGCACCTTAAGTTTCTTCATTGAACTTATGCATCTTCTGATCTGTCAATTCTCAATATTGACATTAAGCCTAACTTACAACCAATTGAGCCAATAGCCACTCACACACACACACACACACACATATATATATATATATCACTTCCAAATTACTAATGATCCCATATGTAAATTCAAGTACAAAGAGCATTACTTAGTAATTTCTGTATTACCCTATTTCCATTAATCATATATATTGCTTATTCTTCTTTCATTAGTCTCAACTAATGTCATTCATTATTCATTTATGTTCCTTATTATGCCATTGAGCTCTTAAATAACCTAACATATTACCAGTTACTTATAATTGCAATCTATCATACCCACCATAACTAATTTACTTAGCGATGAGGTCAACAGTCATATGTTTACTCATTTCGGGTTTTTGGGTACACTTAACATGCCAAAATTATGCTATTTAATCAACCTTAACTTTAATTTCCTTCCTTCTTATATCATTCATGGCCCATAGGCATGATTAATTTGCTACATATTTCCATTTTAATCATAGTTATCAATTATTTCTATTAACATGCCATCTATCACATTTTCATGTCATTTAATATCATATCATTTCATTTTAGTAATTTAAAATGCATATTTGTACTTATCTCTAATGGAGTCAACTCAAAATCAAAGCTTTCAAGTTTGCTTGGTCCTCTTTGGTGGTAACTCCACCTTCCAAGGCATCTCCTATACCTAATCATAACTATTTCTCATTAACTTAAACCATAAATTAACATTTATAACTACATAAAGTCATATACTCTAAACCCTAATTCAAAAACCATTAAGCTTGGTTCTTTCTTTTTAAATCCTCCTCCAATACATGTTTAACATCTCAATCTAGCTCAAAAGGAAGTTTTTCCCCAAGAAACCCAAGGGTAACTATCCTAATTCTTAGTGATGCGTAGATGCAAGATTTCATCTTTCACCATTGCATTAACTTACACATATTTGGCTACTTGTTCTTATACAATATAATAAGAAAATTCTAGTGATCCTCATTTATAATTTTACATAACTATATGTTGTTTTTGTTAGAGAAGTGCTCTTAAGGGAATCACTTTTAGCACTTATTGTACATGTTTATTTCATTAATAAGAGGCATTTTTATTAATTTGGTATTCATTTGGATATGAATTGATATAGATCTTAAACTGATTAATAAAAGTCCATGATATGAAACATAGCATGAAGGAAATCATGATGGGATCATGATAATGAGATTCCTATCATGTGTAATTATGTTAGTATCTAAATTATCCCTAGGCATAGGATTAATAAGACGGGACATTATTGATCCGGATAGACTAGCACATGTTATATTCCTTGATTAGATCAAGTAGTAGATCTCAAAAGCTGTGAGCATGAGATGTTCAATGTTAACATGTGGATGCTTGCTAAAAGTAGCCAAGTACATTGGATGACTTGCTATGAGACACTCATATGGATTATCTATTCAAATGTCAATGACAGTCTCATCATAGCAATGGTGGATGTATCCTTAGACTTGAGGTACTCAAGGATATCTTGTATACTGATTCTGTGCTTTGACTCCATTCCTTGTTGCCTCATAGAGGTCGCTCATAGGGTGGTGATTGGGTGCAACTTGAGGTATTTGAAGGTAATTGGGTAGCCAATAGAGGATTCACCGCTCCTAATAGAGGGAGAGTATACCCACGACCTCTTGTTGGGCTCATTACTCAAAAATCTCTGGCCATAGTGGAACTGTCATGAAGATGGTCTTCAATGATATGTCTAATTGAGTAATGAGTCTCAGTGACAAGATCTAAAATCACTTGGGCTAGGTGTGACGTAGTCAGTCTAGCAAGAGCTGACACATAGTCCATGCTCTGAACCGAGTGGAGTATAGAATGGTGAAAGGATGAGTTGCACATATTATTGTCTATGGAAAGGTTCGTAGTCAAACCACTGACTTTCCGGTCAATTGGGGATCATGATGTGTTGCTAGATACCGTTCATGATTTGCTTAAATTATTTGATAATTTAAGTGGCCAACATAATTGGGAACCTAATGGGTCACACGCTTTGCAGATGTAAATAATGAGCAAAATGGCTTAGGATAAGATCCAAAATATGAGAAACTTATTTTGAGTCAGTTCGTTATAAGATCGCGAGGAAAAATCTCTCGGAGGGATTGATGGGTCCGTATGGGCCCGCTGGCCTGGCAGGCTTGCTGATTGGCCTGCCCAATAGGCGCTAGCATGCCAATCACCCTAATTCCCCTATATATTGGCCAAAATGGCCATGACACTATTCATGCCTCTTCAAATTCTTCTCATCTCAATTTTGATCTACTTTTCTTATTTTCTTTTTGATCTAAAAGACCCCAAAAGATAGAAAATAGACAAGGAAAAATTTTTGGGAGAAGAAAAATTTTTGGAGACAACAAGAAAATTAAAGAGTTTAATTTTCTTCTCATATGAACATGCACCATTGCTAGCACTTTGAGGTATGTTCAAGCCATCTTCCTGGTGGTTTCATCCTCTCATCTTCACATGGATATTGTTAGAGACAATCCAAGATTGGATTATTGTGGTTTGCTACAACCCAACAAGGTGAGATGTTGAAGAAAAATCAAGAGAAAAATCAAGAAATTATAAAGGTATAAATTCTGAATTTTCTTTGGTTAAATTAGTTTTAATTGACACATGTAAAATCATTTGATTCGGATTTTTAAAATTTTTTATTTTCCGCTGTGTTATATGTATGTGATACATGATCAAAACCCTTCATTGGTATCAGAGCCACCTTGTGCCCATTAAAATTAATTTTAATTGAAGGTGCAATTGGATTGCATTGTTTTGATGATTTTGGATCTTTTGATTTGTAAAATTGAAATTAATTTGTAAAACTTATTTTACATATTTTTCTTTCTATGATCTGATCATGAGATGATTGAGGATGATTATGTTGATTGAAAAATGGTTTGAATATGATTCAAATAATTAATTTCGAATTTATTACAAAATTGTTGAAAATTGCATAGTTGATGAA
>CATIWF010014082.1:0-20698 GCA_949630135.1 Balakata baccata | reverse complement strand
CAATATCATATGAATATAAATAATATTAAATCATGTAAACATTTCATTTGCTTATACTTATGCTTATGTCATTTTCTTTTTGTTGTGACCAAGCTAAACAGACACTGTCCCGGGTTTCCATGTGAACATTTGCATTTGCTAGCTAGCTTGATCATTTGTAACATTTGCACATTTGTTAGGCCATAGGCCTTTTCTTTTGTTTTTGAACATTTGTTTGGGCCATAGCCCTCTTCTTTTGCTTTACAATGCCATTTAGCTAGTCACAATGCCTTTTAAATCCATATGCATATGCAATTTGCAATAATCATTACTTAACATTTGCATTTATATCACATTTGCATGTTCAACAATCAATCACTCCATGTAAGAAAAGCCTATAACATAACCATATATTTAAGTCATTCATCACCCTTTGATATCATATCCCTACCATAACAATCACATAATTTATATGGCTACAAGTCAAGTCACGTTGCACATAGCACGTAATAATCACATTACACGTAACACGTACTAAAGAAATCGTTCGATAATTAAACTCACCTTTTCTTTTGCTAATAAGCCTCTATCTTACTGTCTTTCACTTCCTTGAGGCTCTCCAATATGCTGTGGACCTAATTGAATGTATGCTTGGTCAATTGGTAGCTAAATAAACTTAGTGAAACTTAAACAAATTGAAATATGCATTTTAAAGACCACTAACTAGGATTTGGTCGAAAGGCAGTGTGACCTTCATGTGTTCATTAGCTTATAACGTTTACTATACTAGTCCAATTTGTATGATTCTTTTTCTAATTAAAGCTAACATGTAGAGATATCACATATCTAAATTTCAGACAAATTGGACCATTGTGCAATATTTTATACAATTTATAAACATGTTATGTTATCTGCCCTATTTTTGACCTTAGGCAATTTTGGGACACCAATTTTGCTTCTTCATATCTTACAACGTGTAAGTTATATTTGTTTGACAATTTGTATAACATAGATATGTTAAAATGGAAGATTTTTCATGTTGACAACTTTCATCCATTCTGCCTCTAAGGTCCTCATATGGTAGGGTAACTGTGACTGGTCAGAAACAGGGCTGACAACCGGACCAGTATGACTTGTGAAGGCTATAACTCACACCATACATAACATATTGAGGTAAAATTTATGCCAAAATTTAGCTAAGACATGTACCTATAACTTTCATGTTTTAATCATTTATAGATTATGTCTATAAAGAGCTCAAAATTGGCAAACAACTGACTGAACTTGGCCAGGACACTAAGCAGGCAGCTCAAATATGGAACAGGCATGACTCTCTTGCCTATAACTCAACATCCACCTATAATCTGGTCTTGAAATTTGGTACACAACTAGATAACAGATATATCTACAACTTTATGTTTGAGCTTCCTCAAATACGGACTCTATCAAATAGAAACAGAATCAAAACAGAAAGTGATTTAGCTAGGTTCCTTAATGGAACCAGTTCCAATCCGATGCCCATATATTTTTATAGACACCAAATCATGCAAAGCTATTTATATATCCTTAAATCTAAGACATAAAGCTACAAGTTTGGTGTTTTGTGCTTCTCTAGAATCAGCCTTTAACATGAATAAAACAGGACCCTAAGTTTCTGCTATCAAAACAGAATTCAAGCAGTTTACCCATAAAAATCATGTAATTTGAACCTTCTAAATCATATTCTATTAATCATAAATTAAAACTAGCAATTTATGGTGATAACTAACCTTCAGATGGCCCTTTTTCTTAGTCTTGTTGCTGGAGAAATTTGAGAAAAAGAAGGGAATGAAGAAGGACACAAAATGGTGGCTAAAAACAAGATAAGGCAGTTTTTTACTTGTTTCAACCGACTTGAAATTTATGTTTTTCTTTTTCTTTTTTTTTAACTTTTCTGATATTATTTTTAAATAATTTAAATAAATAATAATTAATTAATTAAATTAATTATTATTATTATTATTTTCTCTACATAATTACAAGTACTTAATACCAAAATACTATCTAGTCAAATTGTCTACTTTAATATAACTATGCTAAATTTCCTTTATTTCAAAAGTAATCATTTATTTAATTTTACTTTCAATATCTTGTGTCCTTATTTAAATTATAGCTAGACACGTATGACCTGGTCCTATTGCGATAAACCGACCCGTGTCAAGTCTATCTCGTGAATACATTCACGCCAAAATCCCTACGTATGCATGTATTTCATGTGAATGACATATATATAAAATGAATATGTCCAAATGTAATACGTGTCATAATGCATGTGGAAAAGTCGAGGATGTTACATATTTAGCTTTGTATCTTCCAATTTCATATTTTCCTCAATTAATAAAGTCTCAATAAATTCGGATTTAGTAGCTCTCACTTTTATCACGAATTAAACATTGTCATAAATTAATTAGTACTCAATCCAATTTTTAGATTAATTATAGGTGGTTCACCTAATAATTAAACCCTAATGTTTTTATTCCCAATTTAATAATTGTTGATTAGGCAATCATCAAATATAGAAATTAATGAAGAACAATTGAAACAGAAAAATCCAAAATTCATTCCATAGAAAAATAGAAGTTCAATATAAAATTGGGTTTAGCTAACTAAGCACCTCGAATGATTTAGCCTAGTATTATCATAGCAATGGTCAAGCTTACCATAAATATTAAACTAAACATTACAATAAAAAGAAGAAAGATGAAAAAAACAGCTCCCTGAAAAAATTGAATTCTCCAACATGAAGACTGATACGGGTTATCTAATCTCTGGTTAAATCTCCACAACTCTCCAAGAATTAATTCCATTCTTCTCAATTGAAGTCCAATAAAATCCCAAATGTTGGAACGAATAGAATGAATGAACCTAGAAGAAACAAAGAACAGAAGGAAAGTAAAAAAACGAAGGAAGAGAATCTGTAACCTCCACTAAAGTCTGATAGAAAATAAAAATAAAAAGTCTTAGAGTCTATTTTCCCTTTAGAATTATTTCCCCAATAAAAATATTCCCAAAATAATTCCTACCAATCAGAGCTGATTTAATTCCAAAGTCCTTATCTAATTTGGACTAAGTAGTAAAATCAACACAAACGTATTGAATGTCACCAGTCATACATAGTAGCTATAGACTTAAATCAACACGGGTCGTGCACATAACATATATAAAATTTGGTGGTCCATAATCAACACGTGCGTGTTACCCGTGTTACTCTTTTGGCTAACACAACATGACCTCATGCTAAATCAGCACGAGCATGTTGATGTAAAATATTCCTTTTTGGTCCTCCAATTGCATAGAATCCCATACTCCATCCAAAATCAATAGTGACCTAAAATAAAACAAATAAAACATTAAGTACTCAAAATTAATACTAAAACTCTATAATTAACTAGTAAAATATACACTAAAAATATATTGATATTAAACTCATCAAATTCCCCCATACTTAATCATTGTTTGTCCTCAAGCAATGCTCAAGCATAAAAGAACAAACACAAACATACAAATACACAATCATACACTAAAATAAAATTCCCATATATTTACAATAAAATTCACAAACTTGATTGTATCTTAATTAATCCCTAAGTCTCATAAATGCACCAATTATGCCAAAATCAAAATCACACAACCATTTATACTAAGAATAAATTTAGTAATAATCTTACACTATTATTTAAAAATAGACCCACTCAATTATATCATTGTTCCACATATATAATAGGTAGTAATTTAAGAAGGTACTATCTACAAAAAAAAAAACATATGTATTAACTTCCCCCACTTTTATTTTCTCACATCTCTCTATTTCCTCAAAGTGTTTAAGTGATAATCTTAAGCAAGCTCTCATTCAAAACACAGCAAGCACTTTCTATAGATTTGCATCCTAATCCAATCTCTTCTGCTGAGGTTTTTACAAGGTAGTAACTTGGCTAGAGTAATAAAGTAGGGAAAAGGGAAAAATAAGCCTAAATAGTTACAAGGACTAATACCAATTAAAGATATAAAATTAATTTCAATTTTCTACAACTATTGGTGTGAGTTCAATAAAAACAAGAGCAATTCAAAAATACACATTTTTTCCCTTTTTTTTCTTTGTTTCTTTGTTCCTCTTTTTTTCATCATTTTTTTTCTTTTTTTTTTAATTTTTTCTGTGCACACATTGAATAAATTAATGAATAGTGCTCATAATTTAGCAACTCACATCAATAAGCTCAAACTGTAGAAAAATACATTCATATTTGAAATTTTTAATTGATACTAACCCTTATAACACGAGTAACAAAAAGTGGATAAAACAAAGAAATGATAAATTTGGCTAATAAAAATGTGGTTAAATTAAAGAAAGAAGTTCTAGGCTCAAAGGGGTTAACTAAGGAAAAAATTCGGGTAGGATATAAAAGAAAGCCAAAAGAGGTAATCCTAGGTATCTCTATCATTTAAATGCCTTAATAAAAATTGTAGTCTCAATTAATATTTGAATGCAAATTCTAGAGTAATCATGTCATATTTGAATTTATTCACACAAAATAAATAAAGAAAAGAGCTTACAGTGATGTAGCTTAATAATGGCTAAAAAGCTCACGAAAGAAAATAAAAGGTTGTATGAAAGTGTTGACTTAACACATACCATTAATAAATACAAATTCACAACATAACTAAATTACTAGCTTTATATAATAGAAGCAATAAAAATAATTAAGTTAGAAAAATTTAAATAAAAGTGTAATAAAAGCATTAAAATTATTCTAAGTTTTCTGATCTTGTAATCCTAACTAAGGCATGGTATAACATTTTTTCATAGACTAATTAATGGAAAAACAAAAGATAAAACCTAGTCTATAAATTAAAACATACAAAAATTGAAATATGTACAAACATTTTTTTTTTTTAAGAAAATGCAGATTTTTTTTTATAATTTTTCTTTTTTTATAACAACACAAAAATTTTTAATTTTTCTTTTTCCTTTTTTTTATGAATTTTTTTTTTTTAATAAAAAATACAAAATCAATACCCAATAGAAATAATTATCTTCCACCACACTTAAACTCAACATTGTCCTCAATATTATGAGAAAACAATAAATAAAAATAAAAGGGAAAAAGAATACTCCGTTGGGGTCAAAGCCGGTCACTGGCTAGGAGAGAAACGCAATAAAAATTTATGCATTAACCGTAGTTGCTCCTCCTGTGTATGTTCAATCTACCCTAACCTACCTAGGAGCCGCTATGCAGTAGTAGAAGGACCTACATTAGCATTTTGGGACTATTCCTATGGCTAATCTTGATGTTCTGACTAGGGGTGCTCGGGAACCACTACTGGTTTCTATTGGAAAGAATTGCCTATTTTCTTTACCAAACCTGCTCTCTGCAAGACAACTCTATCAAGAGCACCTAAACTTGACACAAGCATTAAAGTATAAAGTGTATGATCAAACTAAGAAAGTACCGAGCAAAGGCAGTAATAATGTGTCCTAATCCAAGGGCAAATTTATTGTGTAGTATGGTGTAATGCATCTGCTGAAAAATAAATGATGAAGTGCAACCTCTAGTTCTAGATCGCATACACCATAACAAAAATAACATAGATATAGATACCTTATTACTTTCAGTTTTACTCAAAATAGCATGACTCATGATATGCAACACATTAATGCATGGATTATTAAAATGTGAAGGTGATGCATTTATAGGATTAAAATTATATTTACCAATCAAGAAATGTCAAGCCTGTTCAGTGTCAAATTCATCAAGAACATCCCTAAAAATCCAAAAATATCATGCATAATTTCAAAATTTACCATATACTCAGTGCCTCTCAACCTAAATACAATTTATGTGCAAGTGTCATTAATAACTAGTATAAAATTCAAGCATTATTTCCCCAAAGCTAGGATCTGACAAGGAAATAAAAGTTGATCATCCTATATTTTGTGCATAAGCTAGCACTTTACCTATACTATCTAACTCCATCAGAGTGTCATAATCCAAGAATCTAGGTGCGATAAAAGGTCTTCTATTAAAACTCATACACTTCAACATTCCTCATCAGAATAATGGGGAATTGAAAACCGTACCTGGCAAAAATATCCTCTGCATTGTATATATTTGGATAATTAGCATTATTTGTTCTAAGCGTGGTGTAGTGAACAAAATGCAATAACAAAAAAAAAAAATAGGAGAAATTTTGGTTGCCCTTAGTTAAGTTGGTGAAGAAGTAAAAATTAAAAGGGTATTATATAAGAAAGGGGGTAGGAAAGAAAAAAAAAATTAATAGATATAAATCTGGACCACCTGCCTTTATTTATCATTCTTGTGATATTGTGATAAGACAATGCACTAGTATTTTTTTCAACAATGAGGTGTGTTGCAGAAGGCATAAGCGTAGTGAGGCATGGCTATGTCAGCGTGGCATATGCAAGTAGTCATCTTTGACAACACGAGTGTGTTGATAATTTATTCTACTTTTTTTTTAATATTTCAAACCTCCTTTTTTTGTTTACTTTTTCAGACTTTTTTTTCCTTTTGCTTTACCATTCACAAGGTGTCAAACTTTCCTTTTTTTGTTTTTTACTACAAAAATGAAATTTTTTTCACTTGTTATTTTTTTAACCTTTTTTTAATTTTTCACTTACCTCATGGTCGTGTTGTTTTTCAGAAGAAATGATACGCTCACCAGTGCCCTGCAATAATTCTCCAATTTGCTCCCTAATTTCCTACGCATAAGTTTACATTAGACTCCAAATATCATTCTAACCAAATAAAATAAATCAAGCTAAACTTAAAAATTAAAATTCAAGAAACTAGGATTAAAATTAAATTATGCAAAAATTAAGTATGGGTTGCCTCCCATGAAGTGCCACATTTGAAGTCTAGGTAAAACTTTGCTGACTTTGGTTTTTCACAGAGGGCGTGAATTCACCTCTTACTTATTGTCCTTCCCCACAAAACAAACTGAATTACCCAATTTTTTCTTAACTTTTGCTATCTAAAACTATTAGTAATTTCATAATTAATAGAAGAAAAATTATTTGCAAGAGGAGAAAAATTTGGCTGAGATTTAAATATATTAAGTTCAATGGTCACTCTTAAAATTATCATATTTAATATTCCTCTTTCAATATCAATGACAGTTTCAGCCGTGGCCATAAAAAGTTGGCTAAGGAGGATTACTTGTGGGTTATTAGGCATGTTGACCACCATAAAATACACCGGTACAATCAACTTACCAATTTTTGCTAGTAAATCTTCAATTATACCTCTCAGATGCCTAATTATCTCATATGTTAGCTGAAGGCACACATTAGTTGGCTCTAATTTACCTTTCCCAAGTTGTTGATAAACTAAATATGACATTAGGTTAATCTTAGGTATCCTTTGCCCAAAAATTTTGCAAGCAGACTCAAGTATCCAAATTTTTTCCTTATCACCCATCATCTTCTTAGTGGATAATAACTCTTTGAAAAACCTAACATAAGAAGGTATTTTCCTAACAATTTCAAGCAAAGGTAAGTTAATGTCAATTTTAGAGAGCATACCATAAATATCAGATAATTTATTATTCTTTTGATGCCCTTAATCGATTTGGGAAAGGAATAGGTGGCCTATAAGGCTCATGAGCCTTACGTAATTTAGGTATAAGACATTCCTCCTTTTTATCCTCCACAGTCCTGATGAGTTTTGAACATATACCATATATATATTACGCAGCGGAAAATAAAATTTTTCAAAATCGAATCAAAGAATTCTACTTGTGCCAATTAATACTAATTTAACTAAAGAAAATTCATAAATTATACCTTTATAATTTATTGATTTTTCTTCAATTTCTCACCTTGTTGGGTTGTAGCAAACCAAAACAATCCAATAGTGGATTGTCTCTAACAATATCCACACAAAGATTAGAGGATGAAACCACTAAGGAGATGGATTGAACATACGTCAAAATGTTAGCAATGGTGTATGTTCATATGAGAGGAAAATTAAACTTTTTAATTTTCTTATTGTTTCCAAAAAATTTTCTTCTCCTAAAAATTTTTTCTTGTCTATTTTCTATCTTTTAGGGTCTTTTAGATCCAAAAGAAAATCATAAAACTATATCAAAATTAAAAGGAGAAGAAAATGAAAAGTCATAAATAGTGATTTGGCCAATTGGCCAATTTATAGGGGAATAGAGCGTCGCCTGGGCCTGCTGTGCAGGTTCAACTAGCCTGCCAGGCCAGCAGGCCCATGTGGTCCCATCAACTCTCCGATCTATTTTTTCCAAAGATCTTATCGCGAACCGACTCAAAATAATTTTCTCATATTTTGGACCTCATCTAAAGCCATTTTACTCATTCTTTACATCTCCAAAGTGTATGACCCATTAGGTTTTCGGTTATGTTGGCCACTTAAATTATCAAATAATATAAGCAAGTCATGAATGGTATCTAGCAACACATCATGATCCCCAAATGATAGGAAAATCAGTGGTTTGACTACGAACATTTCCACAGACAACAATATGTGCAACTCCAACAAATTAGATGTAAAGATTGAGATTGTAGAAGTGTGTACATGAGTGAATGCATGATATTAGGTCTTTCCTAAAACACATTATAGCTCCCACTATTTTATTGCAAACCAATGGCCGTCACTATGGATCCGGGAGAACTTCTATGTAAGTCCTCCTAGTGGGTTGATATCCAATTTGCTAAGAATCACCTTGAGGTAACTCAACAAACCATCCTTAGTTTAGTTGGTAGGTATCTGATCCACACCAATTGCATTTCCATGCAACAATCGAATCTTATGCTATCAACTAATTGATGTGTACACACACATTGGGCTATCAACTCTTGATATGTGCATATCTCATATACACTTACCCAACTTCGCCTCCAATACACATTGACCATGGCGAAAATCCAACAAATCAATGGTTTTGGTTAAGTCTAACCCATTAATCATGAAATTTAATTTCAATAGTTCGAACATATTCTTATAGAGTGAGCTTAAGGCAACTTAACAACTCTAACTCTAGAAGAACTCTAGTTCTCTCCACATTAATGGAAGGCATAAGAATAAGACATAATTGTTTGTTTAGCGAGGGATTTTGTTAATTTAGTCTCATCATGTTATTACTGCATGCTTTTATATATCATACATTCATCACATGCATAGTTACATTAACTATATGGCATGATTATGGACATACTAAAATCAATCTCTTGAGCCATAAAGAAATTGACTAGGTCTTACCTAAGTATATGCATGAATTACAACCTAAAAATAGGAATTAAATTCCTACTTCTAAGTCTTCTTGTTTATGGCACTATCTCCTTTGCTTCTTGCTCCTTTGCATCTACATTATATCCTAATCCTATGTAATCTAATTACATATTTCAAAAATAGAAAACCTCAATTTACATTTAAGGGGAGTAAGATGAGAAAAGAAATACATGAGAAAGAAGAGATAGGCAGGGACATACAGGCCCTATTTACCATAAAACAAAATTCATGCATGCTCAATCACATTGGGCCTAAGTCCATAATCATCTATCATGCATTTCCATACATTCCTATCATGCATTTCCATACATTCCTAGCATGCATTCTCTAATGCATAAAATTAAAATAAAATAGGTAGTGATGATTTTAGATCACAAATTTGAAAGTCGATTCAACACTTGAATCGAAATTCACTACTTTTATTGTTTTGGTCAATTTAATTTTGTATGTGATTTTTATGTGGAATTTAATAATTAATCAAATTAAATTAAAGTTCATATTTCCAGAATTAATTCATAATTAAATAATTTAATTTTAACATATATACCACTTTCTAGTCATACTAGATATGTTATTTGCTCAACTTAAATTAATTCAAAAATTAATTTCCAAAAATTTCAAAAATTTTCAAAACTTCAAATCATCATTCTAAGCATCATTAGGTCAACTCAAGTTCATCAAAATAACTTTGGCACAAGCCAAAATTATTAAGACAAACAAACCAATACATAAGACTCTTAAAATGACTCATTTTCAGTCTAAAATTAATTTGGAAATTTAAATTTGAGCAAATTAATTTTGGCATGCATCTAACATCAAAATAATATATTTTTAATCACATAAAAAATATTTCAAGGTGGTAGAAATGAAATATTCACATACAAAAAAATCAAATAAAATAGTCTCGTCGGGTACCCAAAACAGTCCCGTTTCGATGTTTGTTTAAAAAATTAATTAAAATAATTTTTAATTAATTATTGGATACTTCCAGAGACTTAAACACATTCTCAATATGTCTAAAAAATTTTACATAATCAAATTACAAGAAAAATATGAATAGCTCCAACAATTAAGCCAAACAACATCACATGTTTATCAACTATGCAATTTTCAATAATTTTGTATTAAATTCGAAATTAATTATTTGAATCATATTCAAACCATTTTTCAATCAATATAATCATCATCAATTATCTCATGATCAGTTCATAGAAAAAAATATATATAAAACAAATTTTACAAATTAATTTCAATTTTACAAATCAAAATATCAAAAATCATCAAAAGCCTACAATCCAATTGCACCTTAAATTAAAATTAATTTTAATGGGCACAATATGGCTCTGATACCAATGATGGGTTTTGAATATGTATCACATACATATTACGCAGCAAAAAATAAAATTTTTCAAAACCCGAATCAAAGGATTCTATTTGTGCTAATTAAAATTAATTTAACCAAAGAAAATTTATAATTTATACCTTTATAATTTATTGATTTTTCTTCAACTTCTCACCTTGTTGGGTTGTAGTAAACCACAACAATCCAATGTTGGATTGTCTTTAACAATATCCACACGAGAATTAGAGGATGAAACCACTAGGGAGATGAATTAAACATACTTCAAAGTACTAGCAATTATGCATATTCATATGAGAGGAAAATTAAACTTTTTAATTTTCTTGTTGTCTCCAAAAATTTTTCTTCTCCCAAAAATTTTTTCTTGTCTATTTTATGTCTTTTGGGGTCTTCTAGATCCAAAAGAAAATCATAAAACTATATCAAAATTGAAAGGAGAAGAAAATGAAAAATCATGAATAGTGATTTGGCCAATTTATAGGGGAATAGGGCGCTGGACCAATCGGCAAGCCTACCTGGACCAATCGGCAAGCCTGTCAGGCCAGTAGTGTAATACTCCACCTATATAATAAGAATAATCCTATTATATAAGTGAAATGTCTTAAACTTAACTGACTAAATAATTTTGTCTAAATTTATTTCTCTTTTTAAGTAATAATTTAATTAACTAATTTTTTTCCACAGTCTCTATTAACATATTTATATACATATCAAGTATTCGTAACTATTAGGCATATTTTTAATATATATATAAAACAACTTAAGTACTCAGATGCATAATTAAAAACAAAACAAAAGTAAGAAGTAATCAACTCTTAGCTCTATATCTTCTATGTCTCTTCTGATATGTACTTGGATTCTTCTTCTTCTTCTTGATCAACCTAACTTTTACTTTCTACAAGCTCCAGTTCCTGCGTGAGGAAAACCCACGCTAAGTTATCTCTAACTTAGTAGTACATATAAGTCTTTAAGTTTTGCCAAACAATTACACAATGCATATCTTAATAACTTATGACACATTAAATTTTTATACACATGTGAAATATAAAATAAGCATATACATATCCAAATTTTACATTTTGTTCTTCTACTTACTCATATAGAACCTATAATATATCATTTTACTTAATCAACATACAACCCATTTATGTTATTATTTAAATTTTTACTTCATAACTAAACGAGCCTAATTATGATTTTCTTTTAATTATTTATTAACTCATAATTTAGATTGTCCAAGTCTCGTTCTCGGACTGTCCGGATATAGGAAAATAAAGTAGAGGCGCTAGTGGAGTTTCAGCCACCCTACTCACTATAAACTCAAGTCAAGGGCACTCGCGGAGCTTCAACAAACTTGACTGAATATAACTACAACCATATCTAATTAGGGTCAGGGGTATTCGCGGAACTAAAATCTCCTTGCCCTCAATTGTATTAAATATCGGTACCGTAATCCCCTTAATGGTGCACCATCTATCCTAAGCTAGTCCTCAGGTAGTGAAATGGGCAATTAAAATCATATATTATTTATTTTTCCTATTTTCCATCATCGATATTCATTTTCTTTTAACAGAATCACCAATTCACCAATTAATTAAAAATCATAAAATAACATGTTATTTATCATAATTTGCTAATTAAAGCAATTCAACATACTTTAAATTAATTTCTAATAATACCAAAGTCAGTAAATTTTCATTATATTATCATAATTATTAATATTTCTTTGATGCCAATTACACCATAACATATTATGCATAAACAATATGCATTTAGATAAACAAAAATACATATATATACGCACCTCGATAGTGTCTTTTCAAAACTCAAAATCCATAATTTGAAGTTCGTTCACCTTTATTGTTCTTCTTGCTTAGAGCCTAATTTGAGTATATAATTGATTAATACATGATTAGAATACTTATTCTTAATTTATGTTAAATAAATAACTAGAGTTTATTCTAAGTGGCAGTATGTCCTCGAAGTATTGTTGAACCTATAACTTTTTCTACACTAATCCAATTTCAGTGATTTTTATTTGTAATTAAAGTTAACAAAGAATACTATGACATATCAAAATTTCATAATTTTTGAAGGTCTACCCTATTTTTGGTGCAAGTCCAAAGTTTGTCCTGTCTCCTGCCATTAGGCAGTTTTGATATATAAATTTTAAAAATTAATATCTTTTAACATGTCGATTATAATATTATGAACCTTTGTAGGTACTTAGATAAGATAATTTGAAACAATTTTCGTATTTATAACTTTTATCAATTTGGCCTCTAAAGTCCTCAATTGATAGTGACAATGTAACCCGTTCAACACAAGACAATCACAGACCAGTACCTATTCTCATAGTCATAACTCAAAAAATACACAACCATTTAAGGTAAAACTTCCACCAAAATAAACCTAAACATTTCCTAAATTTGCATGTTTAATATTTGCCCTGTTTGGTCTTTAAAGAGTTCAAAATCAGGTACAAAATTACAAAGGCTGCACAAGCATAAGGAAACAGCTCACTTAAAGAATAACCTAAATTCATTTTACTATAACTCAACCTACATAACAGGGATTTATACAAAATTTGGTGACCAACTAGAGAACATATAGTGCTATAATTTTTATGTTTTAAGCTTCCTTTAATTATGCCTCATCAAAACAAGCCCACACAGTAGGGCATCCCATTGATACCTCTCCAAAAACCAATTTCAACAAATTTCAAATATCTCTTTCTATCGAACAAATCATGCAAAATTATTTATATATGAATATAGTTAAGACATAAATCTACAACTTTCATGTTAACACTTCTTCAAAATCAGTTATTATTACTATCAAAATTAGAACAAAAAATACTGACATAACACAACTCTAGCAGGTCCATCAGCACACTAATAATAGAGAGAAGGATAACTTACCAAAAATCAATTGTTTTGGAGTGATTTTTGCTTCAAATCTTGAGGGAGAGATGCAGATTTTGGTCTGATAGGTAAGAGAAAAGAAAAGTCGAGAAAAGAATGGAAATAAAATGTAAAACCTAGACTTTGTTTATAACCAATTTAGCCAGCCACTGTAATAGCCGACTTCAGTTCCAGATTTTTCCCTTTTTGTTTACTGATTTATTTATTTATTTATTATTTTTTATATTGTTTTTCTATTTTTTTATTATTTTTTTCTATTTACCTACTATTATTATTTCTATATTTTACATATAGTGAGTCCCAGTAGTCTTTGCTAAAATTATGTAGTTTTACTTAATCAAATTAACTATATTAACAATTAAATTTATTTTAATTTCTAATTTAGTCATTTATTAATTTTCCTAATTTAATTTTTTTTTGGTTTTTCTATATATATATCACTCACATATTCATTATAACTAAGACCTAATTAGTGGGCATTACAAGTACGCCCGCACGGGCCCGTTAACCCCCCAAGCAATTTTTCCCCGCGATCTTATCGCGAACCAACTTAAAATAAATTTCTCACATTTAGGATCTCATCCAAAGCCATTTTACTCATTCTTTACATCTCCAAAGCGTGTGACCCATTAGGTTCCCGGTTATGTTGGCCGCTTAAATTATCAAATAATTTAAGCAAATTATGAGCGGTATCTAGCAACACATCATGATCTCTAATTGACCAAAAAGTCAGTGGTTTGACTATGAACCTTTCCATAGATAACAATATGTGCAATTCGTCCTTTTACCAACCGATACTCCATTAGGTTCAGAGCATGGACTATGTGTCAGCTCTCTTTAGGCTGATTGCGTCACATCTAACCCAAGTGATGTTAGATCTTGTCCTTGGGACTTATTACTCTATTAGACATGTCACTGAAGACTATCTTCAGGACATTTCCACTCTGGCCAGAGATTCCCGAGTAATGATCCTAGCAAGAGACTGTGGGTATACTCTCCCTCTATTAGGAGTGGTGAATGCTCTATTCGCTACCCAATTACCTCAAGCTATACCTAATCACCACCATTTGAGCGACCTCTATAAGGCAATAAGGAATGGAGTCAAAGCACAGAATCAGTATCCAAGATATCCTTGAGTACCTCAAGTCTAAGGATACTTGCCCTATTGCTATGATAAGACTATCATTGACGTTTGAATAGATAATCCATATAATCGTCTTGTAGCAGGTCATCCAACATACTTGACTACTCTTAGCAAGCATCCACGTGTTAACTTTGAACATCTCATGTTCACAGCTTATTAGATCTACTATTTGATCCAATCAAGCAGTATAACATGTGCTAGTCTATCCAGATCAATAATGTCTCATTTTGTTGATCCTATAACTAGGGATAATTAAAATATTAACATAATTACATATGATAGGAGTCTCATTATCATGATCTCATCATGATTTCCTTCATGCTATGTTTCATATCATGGACTTTCGTTAATTGGTTCAAGATCTATATCAATTCATATGAAAATGAATACTAATATAATGAAAGAATACCTTTATGAATGTGTGCATTAAGTGACTGGGGCGATTGCCTTTTAAGCACATCTCTAACAAGTCCCATCTTCATTTTCTTCGACTTTCTTCCTTGATGACTCAAGCTCCTACTCCATATCTTTAGGCATATCTGCAATAAAAGATTCAACCATTTTAGTTTTACAAACAAATTCATCAATAGAATCATTACCTTGATAAAGCATAGTGATGGATTTGGCTGGCTCAATTTGACTAGGCAGTTTCCTTTTTTTTGTTCTTTTGCACTACCTTGGCTATCTACCCAATCTAGACCTCCAACCTCTTAAATGACGCCTCAATCGAGTCAATCCTCTTATCCATCCTCTCATGCTTGTCTTGAGTAGCAAACATGAAATTTTGTAATGTCTCCTCTAAGTATGGCATTTTAAGCACATTAGGAGGTATAGTCTGGCTCTGAGGATAAGCAGGCAGGTTCTAATCAATAATCCTCCAGGAGAAGTTTGGATAGTTTCTCCATCTTGGATTATAAGTATTAGCATATGGATTGTATTACTGCCTGGGTTGCAAGGAATTCATCATATTTACTTGCTCCACTTCACCACCTACAAAAGCATTAAACTTATTGGTCAGTGCATTACATGTGTTGACCAGCATCCTTACTTGCTTTGTTAATTCAATAAGCTGTAAAGCAAATTCATTTCCACCTGACACCTCATTCATGGCTGCTCTTCATCCCCTCACACTTTTTTATTGATAGTTCATACCTAGCATCTCAAATATGTCATATACCTCAGTTGTAATTTTTTATCCCATAGCTCCCCTAGCTACATTATCCACCATGCATTGATACTGTTAGGTCAAACCATCGTAAAATGCTCGATTGGTAACCAGAAGAGAATATCCATGATGTGGACATTGTAGAAGCAGCATCTTGAACCTATCCCACGCCTCATAGAATGTTTCATAGTCTTTCTGGTAAAAGCCCAAAATTTTTGCTCTCAACTTTATCTTCTGGTGAGAATAAAATTTACCCATAATTTTTTGATATACCTCGTCCCAATTATTCATTGAATTAGGTGGCAATGTCATAAACCAAGCTTTGGCTCTATCTTTTAGAGTGTAAGGAAAACATCTCAGCCTCAATTGATCTTCTTCTAATCTGGTTAGAGGAAAAGTGCCTATAATAGCATAAAACTCATGAATGAAGGTGAGCGGATCTTCATTAGGCAAACCATAGAATGAACGGAGCATGTTGAGCCATATGCTCTTCAACTCATAATTTCTAGCATCCTCCCCAAGGACTATGCACGATGTGTTATTTCTAATTAATGGCTGGTATAATCCCTCATCGTTAATTATGATGGGTTTTAAGCATGTATCACATACATATTACGCAGCGAAAAATAAATTTTTTCAAAACCCAAATCAAATAATTCTACTTGTGTCAATTAAAACTAATTTAACCAAAGAAAATTCACAAATTATACCTTTATAATTTGTTGATTTTTCTTCAAATTCTCACCTTGTTGTGTTGTAGCAAACCATAACAATCCAATCTTGGATTGTCTCTAACAATATCCACGCGAAGATGAGAGGATGAAACCAATAGGTAGATAGCTTGAACATACCTCAAAGTGCCAGCAATAATGTATGTTCATATGAGAGGAAAATTAAACTCTTTAATTTTCTTGTCATCTCTAAAAATTTTTCTCCCAAAAATTTTTCCTTATCTATTTTTTATCTTTTAGGGTCTTTTAGATCCAAAAGAAAATCAGAAAATTAGATTAAAATTGAAAGGAGAAGAAAAAGAAAAGTCATGAATAGTGATTTGGCCAATTTATAGAGGAATAGGGCGCTGCTGTGAGAGCCAGCCCGAGCCAATCGGTAGGCCTGCCAAGCAAGCGGACCCGCACGGGCCCATTAATCCCCGAGTAATGTTTCCCTGCTATCTTATCGTGAACCAACTCAAAATAATTTTCTCACATTTTGGATCTCATCCAAAGCCATTTTACTCATTCTTTACATCTCCAAAGCGTGTGACCCATTAGGTTCCCAGTTACGTTGGCACTTAAATTATCAAATAATTTAAGCAAATCATGAGCAGTATCTAGCAACACATCATGATCTCCAATTGACCGAAAAGTCAGTGGTTTGACTATGAACCTTTCCATAGATAACAATATGTGCAATTCGTCCTTTTACCATCCTATACCCAACTCGGTTCAGAACATTGACCATATGTCAGCTCTCGCTGGACTGACTACATCACATGTAGCCCAAGTGATGTTAGATCTTGTCCTTGGGATACATTACTCTATAAGATAGTCACTAAAGACTATCTTCAGGACATTTCCACTCTGGCTAGAGATTCCCGAGTAATTATCCCTGCAAGAGGCTGTGGGTATACTCCCCCTCTATCAGGAGTGGTGATTGCTCTATTAGCTACCCAATTACCTTCGAATACCTCAAGCTGTACCCAATCACCACCATATGGGCGACCTCTATAAGGCAATAAGGAATGGAGTCAAAGCATAGAATCAGTATCCAAGATATCCTTGAGTACCTCAAGTCTAAGGATACTTGCCCCATTGCTATGATGAGACTATCATTGACATTTGAATAGATAATCCATATGATCATCTCGTAGCAGGTCATCCAATGTACTTGACTACTCTTAGCAAACATCCATATGTTAACTTTGAACATCTCATGTTCACAGATTATGAGATCTACTATTTGATCCAATCAAGCAGTATAACATGTGCTAGTCTATCTGGATCAACAATATCCCATCTTGTTGATCCTATGACTAGGGATAATTTAGATATTAACATAATTATACATGAATGGAATCTCATTATCATGCTATGTTTCATATCATGGACTTTCATAAATCAGTTTATGATCTATATCAATTCATATGCAAATGAATACTAATATAATGAAAGAATGCCTTTATGAATGTGTACCCTAAGTGTTTGAGGCAATTGCCTTTTGAGCATATCTCTAACAATCTTCCACTTGCACTAAAGCCAATCGCCTTTGTACATTACACTATAGCCGAAGATATGACTATCATATTCCTTTTGGGGTTTTTGTTTAGTGACTCTATCAGATATTTTCTTATCAGTGGGAACTCTTTCTCTCATTACATCATATCTACCATTGATTTCTAAAATCAATTGATAAGATTGAGTACATGTTTGGACCATTTGATGAGACCATGATTCCATTGCATATGTAGTGGCTCTATTATTGTTCCAATCATATTGGACTTACAATACTTGGAATCACTTCTAACTTTGTGATGAATTCCTTTATCCAAACCACTTCCTCAACTGCCTTGGAAACTGTAATGTACTTTCAGTGGTGGAATCTGCAATCATAATTTGTTTGGAACTCTTCCAATTGACTGGATAATTATTTAAAGTGAATACATAACATAACTAGGATTTTGAGTTATCCTTCTCGAATTGGATGTTGGCATCCATAATCCTATTTGTTGGGTTTTGATCATGTATCACATACATATAACGCAGCAGAAAATAAAATTTTCAAAACCCGAATCAAAAGATTATACATGTGCCAATTAAAACTAATTTAACCAAAGAAAATTCAGAATTTATACCTTTATAATTTCTTGATTTTTCTTCAACTTGTCACCTTATTGGGTTGTAGCAAACCACAACAATCCAATCTTGGATTGTCTCTAACAATATCCATACGAAGATGAGAGGATGAAACCACTAGGGAGATGACTTGAACATACCTCAAAGTGCTAGCAACGGTGTATGTTCATATGAGAAGAAAATTAAACTCTTTAATTTTCTTGTTGTCTCCAAAAATTTTTCTTCTCCCAAAAATTTTTCATTGTCTATTTTCTGTCTTTTGGGGTCTTTTAAATCCAAAAGAAAATAAGAAAAGTAGATCAAAATTGAGAGGAGAAGAATTTGAAGAGGCATGAATAGTGTCATGGCAATTTTGGCCATTTATAGTGTGATTCGGGTGATTGGCGTGCTGCTGCGCGCCTGCAGCAGCCCGTCTAGCAGGCCAATCGGCAGGCCTGTCAGGCCAGTGGGCCTGCGCGGGCCCGTCAATTCCCTGAGCGATTTTTTCCCGCGATCTTATCGCGAGTCGACTTAAAATAATTTTCTCATATTTTGGATCTCATACTAAGCCATTTTGCTCATTCTTTACATCTCTAAAACGTGTGACCCATTAGGTTCCCGGTTATGTTGGCCACTTAAATTATCAAATAATTTAAGCAAATCATGAGCGGTATCTAGCAACACATCATGATCCCCAATTGACCGGAAAGTTAGTGATTTGACTACGAACCTTTCCATAGACAATAATATGTGCAACCCATCCTTTCACCATTCTATACCCCACTCAGTTCAGAGCATAGACTATGTGTCAGCTCCCGCTAGACTGACTATGTCACACGTAGCCCAAGTGATTTTAGATCTTGTCATTGAGACTCATTACTCAATTAGACATGTCATTGAAGACCATCTTCATGACAGTTCCACTCTGACTAGAGATTCTCGAGTAATGATCCTAACAAGAGGCCGTGGGTATACTCTCCCTCTATCAGTAGCGGTGAATCCTCTGTTGGCTACCCAATTACCTTCGAATACCTCAAGCTGCACCCAATCACCACCCTATGAGCGAGTCTATGAGGCAACAAGGAATGGAGTCAAAGCACAGAATCAGTATCCAAGATATCCTTGAGTACCTCAAGTCTAAGGATACGTGCACCATTGCTATGATGAGACAATCATTGACAATTGAATAGATAATCCATATGATTGTCTCATAGCAGGTTATCCAATGTACTTGACTACTCTTAGCAAGCATCCACATATTAACGTTGAACATCTCACGCTCACAGCTTATGAGATCTACTACTTGATCTAATCAAGGAATATAACATGTGCTAGTCTATCCGGATCAACAATGTCCCGTCTTGTTAATCCTATGACTAGGGATAATTTAGATACAAACATAATTACACATGATAGGAATGTCATTATCATGATCCCATCATGATTTCCTTCATGCTATGTTTCATATCATGGAATTTCATTAATCAGTTTATGATTTATATCAATTCATATGCAAATGAATACTAATATAATGAAAGAATGCCTTTATGAATGTGTACACTAAGTGCTTAAGGCGATTGCCTTTTGTGCACATCTCAAACAATCTCCCACTTGCACTCAAAACAATCGCCATTGTACATTACACCATAGGCGAGGATATGACTATCATATTTCTTTTGGGGTTTTGGTCTAGTTGCTTGATCAGATATTTTTCTGATCAGTGGGAACTCTTTCTCTCATTACATTACATCTACCATTGATTTCTCAAATCAATTGATAAGATTGAGTACATGTTTGGACCTTTTGATGAGACAACGATTCCTTTGCATATGCAATGGCTCTATTGTTGTTCCAATCATATTGAATTTACAATAATAGGAATCACTTTTCACTTTGTGATGAATTCCCTTATCCAAACCGCTTCCTAAGGTGCTTTGGAAGCTATCATGTACTTTTAGTTATGAAATCTGCAGCCATCACCTACTTG